>JAWNPN010000085.1:1917500-2102500 GCA_035047485.1 Drosophila peninsularis | reverse complement strand
AAAACAGTAACACCTGAAATGGAGAAAGAAGTGGTAGTAACAGCAGCAACACATAATGATAAACGTGAATATTAACAACCTAGTAAAAGTAACAGAATAGTAACAACAGCAGCCCAAGAAAACTGAGCTGAAGTAATATTAGCAACATAGTTAAATAGAAGACCTAAAATAACAGCTGTACCAGCAACAGCAACAGTAACAGTTGCAGTAAGTAAAATTAAATGAAATGCTGAAACAGCACTATTTGCAGACATAGCAAAAATAGCAGCAATAATTAAGGCAGTATTTAATGCTATGACAGCAACACCAGCTGCAGTAGAAATAGGAGCAACAGCAACCATAGCAGTAGCATGAATAACAGCAACAATAACAGTAACAACAATAGAAACAATAACATTAACAGCACCTGTAATATTAGCAGACATAGCAAAAGGAAGCAGCAGCACGAACAACATAAATAACAGCAGCATGAACAACAACATTAACAGCAACAGCAACAGAAACAATAACAGCAACAGTTACATTAGCAGGCATGGATACATAATGCAATAGCAACAACAGCAGCTGCAACATAGAAAACAGCAACTGTAACGTCAGCAGCAACAATAGGACCAGCAACATCGCTAGAATCAACAATTTCAGCAGATATATAACAAGAAGTAGGTATATAACATAACATAACAGTATATATAGCTACAACAAAGGAATACTAGCAGAAGTAACAAACGCAATATATAAGACTGCTCAAGTAGTAACACCAGCAACACTTGTAACAACAACAGCAACAATTAGAGTTGCAGCAGCAGCTGTTAATTTGGTGTCTGCTCGAAGCTAACTTTTCGCTGGGGCCACAAAACTTGCGGCGAAAAGTTGAAGCAAATGAAGATTTATATGTCTGGCAAGCGGAACTCATAGACAGCAGCTCCATGCACAGTGAAAGTCTGTCTCTCTGTCTGTGCGGAACGCGACTAGTCCGTCCCTTTGGCTGTTCCATGATCACGTGTCTCGTTGCAATTTCCGCACCGGATATTTGCTTGGCCTTATGCGAGTAGATGAGGCAAACTAAGTGCCAACTTGGCACTAATTTGTTGCACAAACTCCCATCAATGCCACACACACAGCGCAGAGGCTCGACTCATTATTGAAAGCGATTTTAATAGCATTCGAAATGCAGCTCGAACTTCGGACATACGATCTCTGTTAGCGTGGCTGGCTGATGTATGCTGCTACATTTATGATGTACGCAGTCAGAGTTTCGAGCCATAACTTACCCAGCTGCTTGCCTGCTTGGCTGCCAGGACGTAGTCCCGCTGTCTGGCAGCTTATGTTTGTGTTAATGAACAGCACGGCCAGCACGGCAGCAACTGGAGCTGTTGTCTAGCATGTGTCTGAGTTCTCTGTCCATTACGTAGTAAATTATTGTATGTGAGCGTGTGTATCTCAGTGCGTCCATCCATGTCTATGGCTTACACCATACCCTTGCCCAGCTGTCAATTTGCGGGCAGCTGGACATCTGGACATTCGGACAGTCAAATGGACAATGGACGTCAACTGTTCCCTCAGCTACTGACTTTTGACAGTCGCTTGCTTGTTTGGCCCATTTTAATTACATTTCGGAAAGGCCATCTCTATGTAAATTGAGTATTTGCAGCTCATCCTTTGTTTTTTTGTGTCTCATTTTTAAAGCTGCAACATAGTCTGCAGCTGGTATTAAAAAAATACCAAAAATGTTGCCTTTTATGCGCACATAAATTTTCTTATCTCCTTTGCTGAGTTGAGCTGCGTGCTCTTTTTTTTAAGCCATATCTCACATTTTACCGTCTAAAAATTTCCACGTCAGTTAACTAACGAGCCTTTTATAACACGCACACATACGTATGCGAATGTCTGGCATAGAATTTACACACACACACACACACACACTCGCATTTTCGTAGTTATGAATAGACCGAAGCTGGCAACTATGTCGGCTTTTGAGCAAATGCACATCTGATAAGCAGTTGAATACTTCAAATGCTCTAGACAAACATTTTTCATAATTATGAGGCGATTGCAATCAAGCGAATCGAGTTCATTCAGAAAGAGCTATTAGGTGTATTTGACAAGCACGAACTGAACTGTAAAGACACAGCTTTCTGATTTTAAATAGACTTCAAATGGAGTTGAGATTCAGACTGTCAGCTCGCAGCCATAATTGGTATCCGGTGTACAGTGTGTGATTCTTGTTGTCTTCCTTTAAACCTTTGAGCTATCGAGTTAAGACAGCCCGCGATGGCTAAACAGTTCCGTTAATGTATTTGTTCTTATTGGTTAGTAGACTTGATTCGATTTTAGACTTTCCATTAAGAGTGGAGTGAATTTAATTTGAATTTGAATTAATTTTAATATTAATTTCAATTTAAATTTTAATATTAATTTTAATTTTAATATTAATTTTAATTTTAATTTTAATTTTAATTTTAATTTTAATTTTAATTTTAATTTTAATTTTAATTTTAATTTTAATTTTAATTTTAATTTTAATTTTAATTTTAATTTTAATTTTAATTTTAATTTTAATTTTAATTTTAATTTTAATTTTAATTTTAATTTTAATTTTAATTTTAATTTTAATTTTAATTTTAATTTTAATTTTAATTTTAATTTTAATTTTAATTTTAATTTTAATTTTAATTTTAATTTTAATTTTAATTTTAATTTTAATTTTAATTTTAATTTTAATTTTAATTTTAATTTTAATTTTAATTTTAATTTTAATTTTAATTTTAATTTTAATTTTAATTTTAATTTTAATTTTAATTTTAATTTTAATTTTAATTTTAATTTTAATTTTAATTTTAATTTTAATTTTAATTTTAATTTTAATTTTAATTTTAATTTTAATTTTAATTTTAATTTTAATTTTAATTTTAATTTTAATTTTAATTTTAATTTTAATTTTAATTTTAATTTTAATTTCAATTTTAATTTTAATTTTAATTTTAATTTTAATTTTAATTTTAATTTTAATTTTAATTTTAATTTTAATTTTAATATTAATTTTAATTTTAATTTTAATTTTAATTTTAGTTTTAATTTAAATTTAATTTTTTTTTGTTTATTTTATTTAATTTAAATTTTATTTTATTTATTCTTATATACTTAATTTTCCATAGAGAGCGAAGAGAAGTTTTGGGATGTTAAGTTTTCAGTCCACGGCCAGTGTTGGGTGACAGCATATGAATCACTCAATGCTTTTGCACTTTCTAATTAGCTTTCGATCGAGAGTGAAGTGAACTTGTGAGATCTCCCAGCAAGTGTTGGTTAACAGAGTGTTAATCATATAGTAATCCGTGGTAACAGCAAAACCTTTCTTTATTCCGTTTGCCCTGCTTAAAATCCACTTAGCTAATCGACCTCTCCTTTCAAAATTACATTTTGAACATTCCCTCAGCCCGGGCATCTACAATTACGAGCACACATCGATATAATGAGCTGAGCCAACGGAATGGTTTGGTTTTACGGCACCTACATGTGCGTATGTATTTTTGTTTTCGGGCACAATCTAATAAAAGCTTTTGCGACTTTTGATGATACCCAAAAAAGGATTTGAAATTTAATGAATATCTTGTTTTTCCTTTTTTGTTGTTTTGTTCTTTTACGCTCGCCTGCGTGGCACGTAAAAGCCGAAGGCACTCGGCTCATTTGCTGCGGGTGGCTGGGCGGCACTTTGGCTTCTGGTTATTTTGATGGGCGGCGGCAAAAGGCGTGAAAAGCGCCCACGTACTACACTCACGCACACACACACGAGCACTTTGCATAAAATGTCATGTGAGCAAAAGCCCAAAAAGGTTTTATGTCAAATTGAAAGACGACAGAGCAACTAAAACTTGCCAAGTATACGAATGTGTGTGCGTGTGTTGGTGTGGGCTTAACTCAAAATGCATGACTCGTCATGGCGGCAGGAATCAGGCTCTAAATAATTTAGCAGCCAGGCGGGCAATAAAATTCGAACCGAAATGTCATACGCATGCATTTGCATATGATTTAGCCGGAAGATGGGAATGCAATGCCATGGCCTTATGTCAGTTGTTGTTATACTTGTCATTATGTTGCTGTTGCTGTCGTTGATGGTGCTGTTGTTGCATGGCTGTAAACGCGCAGTGGAAAATGCCCGTGAAATTGCTGGCAGCGGCAAATCAGCAGCTGCAACTGCAGTTAATGCCTCTCACTCGCACAGCACACGCGCCATCCCGCTCTGGCAATAAATTCCCAATATAATTGTGCCCATTGTGCATGGAAATGTGTGTGCACTAAGCACATATATCTTCTCGTACTCAGTGCAATTTGCCTGACCAAATTGCGACTTATTTGGGCAAATTGCATTTCGCCAACTTTTGTCAACATTAATTTGTTTAGAAATTAAATTTGATGATGCAACAACAAATTTGCTCGCATTGTGAAGCGTCCGCATTGTTAAGCACTTTAGGCATATGGCATAAATGTTCATTAGCCGATCCCAGAACGGATGCCGACAATACAGCCGCATCCGCAGGCAAAAGCCAAATTCAATGCGAAGCTGTAAACATAATTGCATTAATGTTAAGGCCGCACAAGTATTTAGCTACTAAAGTGTGTGTGTGTGTGTGGGAAGGTAACTAACGAGCTGTACAGCGCAGAGCATGCATAATGAAGCTGTAGAAAATTGGTCGAAAATTTGTTATATTTGCATTTAGTTTTGGAGTCGGCAATTAAATTGTTCAATAATTTAGTAGGTTAAAAATCATTAGCAATTCTTTATTTAATTAAATTATGCATTCATTACATTTTAATTAAATTATAACAGTGCCTTGCGGTAGTATGTGTATATTTTCATAATGCCTAGAAATGTATTCAGCCAAATTAGAAAAAGTTTTGTAAATAAACAAAAAATTTCAATTTTGTAACTATTATGAATAACGACAAGTTTTCAGCTTGCATTATTCAATTATTTACTTCAAAACACATATATTGAGCTGTCTCAGAGACTACAAAGTTTTTCGCACAAGCCACAGATTGTATTCTCTTTGCATCGCTTGATTTTCTCACCCAGCTCCCATTGTTGTTTATGCGTTCAAAAGCGTTTCTGTAATTGACACCCACTCATGTACACACACACACACACACAGAGTTGAATATCGTATTATGGCCAACATGTAGGGTTAACTAGCCAACACTTACGTCCCAAAAGCAGCAGCAGCAACAGCAGAAACTCTGTATATATCTGCAACAACAAATTCCAGCGTGTCTGCATATTTGAGACTTTGATCATTTGAAACGCAGCACGGCAGACAGCAGAGAAATGCATAAGCCAACAGCGTGGCCCATCGCCCAGCTGCCCACGTATCGTATGCTAATGCCGAACCGCCCACAGTTTCCACATAACCGTTATAATATGTCCACTTGAGCCAACCCCATATTAAGCTTCAACTTTTGCCTTCAGCTTCAGCAATCTAATCATCATCAGCATCGATTGTCCACGCTGGCCACGTCTATGTCCTGCGCCACACACACATTGACCGAAGCCTTCACTCAGCTCTTTCCCTCGCAATCTATCCTTCTCTCTGTCGCCCACTCCTTCTCTGTCATATTTGATAAATTTATGCACTTTATTTGTCCTGCCGCATGTCGCGTTGATTTTTGCGCAATCCTTTTCCACATTTTTGATATGTCATTTGCATGCAAAACTAACCCAGCTCCCAGCTCCCAGCTTCCAGCTTATAGCATCAACTATTCATGTAGAACTCCAGTTTTCGGTTATTATACGCAGCAAGCATTGAGACTGAAAAAGCTATACTGAAGTTAGTTCTGAGGTATTTGCATGATAAAAATGTCCTTCAACTATGTATCTTATAATGGCATAAAGCTTGAGTAATACTTAAAGGATATTAAAGTATATGTGTTAAAGTACATACTTACAAGGGTAATAATCTCTGAGAATTATAAGGATAGAAAAAGACATATGTGTAGATGTAATGCAAAAGTATCTATAAGATACATAATTTGCTATAGCAAATAAATTATTCATATATATTTCATTATATATTAAAAATTTATCTTGCTAGTTCAATTATCTGTGCCAACAATTTCCTGGATAGTAAGGAATTTCTCATGAGCACATGGCCATTTGTGGTAGCAAAAGTATCTGTGGAAGTCTTTGTTGGCAACTTATAGAGTATTATAGGTTCGATTTAACTTTTGGGCTGCCTTCAGCTTTTGCAGGGCTGTGCGAAGTGTTGTTCAGTTTTGGAGACTTGTCTTCGGTTTTGGTTTTGTTGTGCACTTTGTGGCTTGTATATGTCCCTTAACTGCATTTGAGTTTGGGCTCTGCTGGCCATTGTTTACTGCAGCCTGAGAGCTCAATGTGAGCTGTGGTACTGTAGCCGCTCGAAAAGAGGGCTGGCGTCCAGCTGGTCTACGTAAGAGTTTGGCTTTGTGTCTGGCTGTTCCATGCACCTGCATGCCGTATTAAACAATTCTAATAACAATTTTTTGGTGTGAAAGTCATGTGCGTGTGGGAATATTGTGGGCGGGTGTTTGTCGTTACGCATACGGGCAAAAATTTGCATATTTGATTATTTTATATGGCATTTGAAAAGCAATTTATATTCATGAATTTGCAAATTAGCAAACGTGCGCCGGCCTCATCAAAGTTTAATCATTAAATTTACATTTTTCAAGAATCATTAAAGCTGTTTGTGGCAAGCATTTCGCTCTGCCAATGGCCTTAAACCTGTGGGCCATCTAAAGGCTCCTCGCAATCCCTCTCTCTGGCTCACACAGCTCTCATTGTCATGGCTTGCTGGCTACCTTTACTTATCTCATCGATAATTGCTGCACATTTTTGGCAGTTTATGTGGCAAGTCTGCAGTGAAAGTTTGCCACGCGTGTGTCAATTATGCAACAGCTGCGGGCCAAGTTAAACAAATAATAAAGTTTCTAATTATAAGCATTGCCAAGCCAAAGTTGAGTTCAGTTCCTTTTGGCTACACTCAACTTGAGAGATGACTTCTTCTCCCTGCTGCAGCAGCACAACTTTCAGCAGTGCGTGCGTGTCCCCTCTGGCGTGTGCGTGCAACTCGCACCAGTATGTGTGTGTGTGTGTGTGTGTGTGTTAGTAAATTAAATTAGTGGTAGCAGGCAGAAGACAGACCAAGCGGCAGTCCAACGGAAGTACTCGTACTCAAGCTTGTCGCTTTGACATTTACATTTGACACCAAGTTCAAACTGCAGACCTCGCATCAAGATTTGTCCGCTGCTGGTAATCAGGAAAAGCTCGTAAAAGTTCTACGCCAATTCAACTGTCTATTTCCTGTGGCCGAGGCAGTTTCATAACTCTGCCGAAGCACTCAGCCAGCAAAGATCGATTTGCTCACAGGATATCATAAAAGTTCTCCCCAAACTAAACTGAAATAATAATAATGTTTATTTTTATGAGATGAGTTCTTAATTTTATTAATTTCCTATGTGCTGAGAGGACGCTTTCCTTTGCTTAAACTAACCGAAAACAGTGTACCCTTAACATTTGCCTAAGTTTCACAAAAATTTCAAGAACAGCAAGCAATATAACTAATACCATCTTAGCTGCGTCAATCAGTATACGATATGCGCTGCTATATTAATTATACCATGAGCTCATTGAAAATCTAAAGACAAAGTTAAATGGATTCGTTAAAGTGAAACAGGAAGAAGCAGATCCAGAAAAGTATATATATTCTTGATCAGCGCAACGTCTGCATAACTGTCCGTATTTATGACTTCAATTTTGTAGTAGCTCCCTTTATAGTGCGAATCGAGCCTTTAATTAATTAATTATTGTTGATTAAATTAAATTAATTTAATTAAATTAAATCAAATTAAATTAAATTAATTAAATTAAATTTATTAAATTAAATTAAATTAAATTAATTAAATTAAATTAAATTAATTAAATTAAATTAAATTAAATTTAATTAATTAAATTTAATTAATTAAAATAAATTAATTAAGTTTAATTAATTAAATTTAATTAATTAAATTAAATGAAAATAATTAAATGAAAATAATTAAATTAAATTTATTAAATTAAATTTAATTAACTTAAATTTATTAAATTAAATTAAATTAAATTTATTAAATTAAATTTAAATCTCGGATGTTTTGCAGCAATTGGAAAATTTTAATATGCCATTTATTTCCTTGCTGGAAGAGTTTCTATATTTACTAAATTGACAAGAATAAATAAAAATAAATATCATATCGTAAAGCATAACTTAATCCTTCTACACTTACATTATTAAGCAAAACACTCGACCAACTGGCATAATCACATACTCGCATACACTCATTCATCTATTCAAAGGGAATTGTGTTTGAATTGTCAACTGCCACATACATATATTTAATTGCTAAGGAATTGCTCAGTTTCTAATTATAATTTGTATAAGCTTATACATTTAATTGCTTAAGAACATACATGTATTTCTATGTGTACTAAGTACTACGTGAGCTTTCATATCTGCATAGAGACAGCAAATAAATTATATTTCGAAACGCACATTGAAGAGTACAGGTCATCTCCTAGTTGTGCACCTTCCTTCAGCTATGGCTTTCTAAATTGGCTTTGATTAATATTATGCTTAACCAGCAATTGGCTTAAGGCCTTTGTGACATAGAGGATAAATGCATAAACAATTACCCCGTACATCGTATAGAATTTCATTGGGTTCATTTTCATAGCATTAGCTGTAGACTTTCGTTTTAAATTGGGCTTTTGACTGCCATTAAGCCATGAAACTCACGGTTTGATTTTCAAACTCCGCACCGCACCGCCCCGAAGCAAAACCACTTAAATGTATATAGACAACACTTTGCTTACAGTTGTCACGTACTTGAACTTTGCTTGTTTTCGGGGCGAGCTCTAGTCAAGGTGATCTCCACACACCCACACCCACACCCACACTCACATACACTTACATCCTCAAAAACTCAGGCTGCTTATGCCAGAGGCCACACACTTGCACACATTCTGAGTTATTTTGTGCTCACAAGATTCTGCTTAAGTGTTTTTTAGCAGCATTACGTTACTTACTCCTTATTTCCTACTCTTGATGCGGTTCCCTCTTTACTCTACTTGCCTTGCTGTATTCCAAGCAGAGCACATTACAATTGCCCAGGGCCATGAAACTTTTCAAGTGTTAACGAGTTTTGTTGCACACATGTGTCGATTGCATACGTAGTGCACTTCACTTCCAAACTTGCACGACATTCCAGCAACAACAACGATGACGATATATGGCAACGTGAATCTGCTTTACCTGCGCATGGAATTTGATTTCAAGCAAAAACAATTTGCATCTTAATTGCATGGCAAGCAAAAGAAAATATAACAAAGTTGCAAACAGCTCGGTCAAACAGCCACTTCCACTGTTTTGATAGCCGAAATATAGAAAGTGAGTCAGCGAAGACAGTAAGAGAAAGAGTGAGAGTATAGCTTTTAGCAGTAAATCATTCTGGAATGCAGATACTCGCACAATAAATGTTTTTATTCTATATTTTATATTATATTATATTTTATATATTATTTTTTATATTATTCTATATTTATTTCTATGTTTTATATTCATGGTGGCAATGAGCTGAGTCGATATAGCCATGTCCCTTCGTCCGTGAGTGAGAATCTATAGGAGCTAGAGACTTTTTTTGCTGGTTCATACATAGCACGCGCAGATTGAGTTTCACAATTTTGATAACTATTCCCATTTTAATTTCATCTATTACAGATTTTAGGGAAATTCTGATAGTTACATCCTGTACATCGATATTGCTTTATTTTTTATTTGTATTTTTTATTTTGGATCCACCCAAATTTGCTAAAAGGGTATTTCAAGTACCAGAGTGTGCTTTGGCAAATACAACACTCCTATGAATGACATTATCACTCTGTGATTAAGAAAGTTTTTCTACAAATAAGTGATTAAACATTTTATTTCCCATAGCACAGGCATATTGCAGCCCAAGCGCAGTCGCTGCGTAGTTAGCCGAGCGCGTGTCAATGCTTGCGAGTGTATGAGTGTTGCGCGTGTCCATTCATATAGTGACATATGTATGCACGCAGCCACGCCAGATATCAATTATTTTCACACAGTAAATGTAAACAAATCTTATGAGTCAATTATGGATTTTTATATATATTGACTATATATGTATTGAAAAAACTAACTGTACAAATTCTAACTTCTCTCGAATTAACATAAACAAAAGCCCGAATTATTATTCCCACCATAAGCTACAGCGTAAATTTTCTACGCTCCCAAAGAGCGATATCTCTGCTTATTCAACAGCTAAAAAGCTCAAAGAGTTCAAAGGAAAGCTCAAAGCTAAGGTTTGATAAGCGTCTGCAGCTCTGAGTATAAGATTTATTATCTGCTCCGTGGAGTTCAAGTTATTTAAATAAAGTAATTTTTTTTTTTTTTTTATTTAACTCGAGTTTCTCATCTACGTAATTATATATTAATTAATAATAATTATTTATTATAAAACATGCATAGTATGATTGGAGAATCGCCTCTTCGCAGGCTTCAGGGGATCTAACAGTGGAGCAGTGTCAACTAGAGCACTTGTTGATAATCACATTGTAAGATGATAGTGCTCTTTGTACTGCCTATGAAAGCGACTTTGTTTTCGAACTAGATGGTCTTCCTCTCTGTATATGCACATACAAACACTCATATTGGTATGTATATGCGATATAAGCTCAGTTCAATGTATGTACACGCAATCTAACTCTATTACAACATTGATATAGGTCTATAATTGGAATATGAGAACAAACCTATTTGCAAAAATTCAGATACATATATGGGCATACATACATATATTTACATGTATACATTTTTATGAACACACACACACACAGACATTTATTGCTCTGTGTAGCTGTGTGTATATTGCAATACAAAGAACAGTTTTTAATTGTAATATGCATTTCTGAGCTCTTAGTTATTTTGTAATATTATTTGGAAACTGAAAATTGAAAAATCTACCTCAAATATTTTGCAATTATTCTAGTTCAACTTTATTCAAATTGATTTTTGCTGTTGGTTTCATGTGCATGCTCTGCGTGCTGGCATATCGAAATTCCTTGTTGCTTTCACTCTCAGCTGGCTCGTCTGTTCTGTTCACGTTCCTGCACATAGGCACGCAGCATGGCCTTACATATCATGTCCTATCATTTTTTCCTCATTTTTTTGCCTCTTACAAATTATGCTCATATAAATTTTTATAAAACATTTCTGGCGCTGCCATTTTATTTTATGTTTCTTTTTGTTACAACTGCGTCTCATTCACTCACTTACACCCGCACACCCGCACACATTCGTGCCCATTCACCCAACTGCCTTACATTTTGCTGCGCACAAAAGTAGGCAACAAATGGGCGCGAGGCGAAACGAGTTCTGTGTCTGCTGCAAAAAATGAAGAGCAATTCACACTTGAAAAGTTTCTACATGCGTTTTTGAGCCCGGCACAAAGAAGACCCAACTATTTCATACGTATACATATATAATTTTTCCATTTAAGTAATTTTAGACATTCTGTTCCGTCTAACCCTTTATAAAGAAAACTGGATGGAAAATGTTTTAGAATGGAATGTTTTTCCAAGGACTTAGGGACTTTTATAGTAAGCGTAATATCTAATCCTTTCTGTGAAATATTATAACTTTTGATTAAATTTTTTAAAAATTTACTTTTTTTTAGCTTAAATAAATCTGTGGAATTGTGTTATTAATATTTAAAATATGTTAAATATAGATGCATAAAAATGCTTTATTTTATTTTTCAGAAAGAACATCCAAGCTTGGTTCATTATTGCGCATTTCAGCGTGTTAATGTGTGTGAATATGAAGCTGATGGCCGCCTCCGAAGCAGCTGCAAACCCAGCACCCATTGCCATTTGTGCGTGCATAATGTTAGGTCGGAGACGCAGCCCCATAAAAAAGGGTTCGCACTTTGGAATTTGTATGAGAGTGATGATGGGAGTGTGAGTGGGTCTCTGGGCGTACGAGTGTGCGTATGTGCGAGCTTGTGTATGTTTATGTTTATGTCAGTTTATTGTGGCACTTTGGATGCCTTTTGCCAGTTTATTTTTCGTGCCGGGGCAATCTAACTAATTTAATATGCATAAATGCTAGCACATGTTTCATAAATGGCATTTTAAAGCCGCACGAAATGGGTTTATTATGTAGGCAACCCGCTTACCACATTTCGTATACAATATGAATTTCTATTAATGCTTTTTGTGCTGACTTTTCCAGGCTCAAAAGCTCTCAGCATGAGGGTCTGTGTGTGTGTGTCTGACTGTTGTAGTACAACATATAATTTCCGCACATGCATAAGTGTATACGTGCACTAACAGGCTTTCAAAGGCACACACACACACACACAGCCAAACGCACACACAGCGGAATAAAATATTTGCATGCAATAGCAAAGGGGAAGCCCGCAAAAAACTGTTGCATACTTTTGCGGGCAGTCGAAAATCTCACAGAGCTTCGCACAATGAACTCGCATTCAATGTCACAATTAAACAGAACACCACGCCATGGCAATTGTGAAACTGGTGTAGATAAGCCAGAGCAGTGACTGCCTGACACCCCCACCTTCAACTCTTTCCGCCTTGGCCATTTTCGTGATGTTTGTTGGGCGCAATGAGCGACAGTTAGACGCGCCACAGCCAACAGCTGTTTAAACTCTTTAGAGCATAATGTGCTCCCTACCCACAGCCAATGCGACGGCTAACGGCTCCCGCACAGCCCGCCCCGTTGGGTTTATGATGCCTGCTTAACTGGAAACAATGACTGGCCCCCTCCAGCCCAGTTCCCACAGTGTCTACTTGTTAAGCTTGCGGCTGGCATTTTTATCTCCCTGTTGTCTTTGTCTTTGTCTTTGCCGTCATTGTCGTTGTCACAATAGCCAAAAATTTGTGCTTACACACACACAAACACACACACACACACACACGCACATACACATACACACTCACGTACACTCACACTGTTTGATTACAAATTTTTGCGTTTTGTCAAATTGATTTGTCTACAGGCAGCACGTAGATGGCTCGCTGCTGCTCAGCTCCGCTCTACTCTGCTTCCCCCTCGCCAGATCCTGTGCTACCAATTTACATTTTGACGTGCTTGACGCTTTGAATTGCGCGGCACGTTTGCTGCCTATTTGAATTACGAGTTTGTCAATAGAATCGCACGCGCTGCGCCCGCCGCTTCCCTTTGGCCATCTCAAATAAATGTCAATAAACATCACAGCCACTTGTGACAGCAGCAAATGCTGAAAAGCACCCAATAACTCGAGTGTTGAGAGCTATTTGGAGCTGTTTCAAGATATGTCGGCACATTAATTTAAGAAGAAATATTTCTACTTGGCACAATAAATAATATTTAAATTATAAAAAAATATAGAAATATAAAATTTAAAATATATATAATAAAATATATTTGAAACCTGCTTAAAGAATATGCAATTATTCTTATAATATATTAATATTTAATAATTTCTTATTACTATTATTAGTTATATTAAAAAGACTGCTCAACTGAGAAATCCCCTGAAAGAGCGAGACACTCTTAGAGGGCGAATCGTTCATGTTCCGAGTATCACTTCTGGGTTCGGGACAGCTTCAGAGCGCTAGTGATCTGAAATTTGGAATATATCGCGTTATAAACCCAAGTTCCAATATGGACATATCGAAGACTAATGAGAGCACAGTTAACCACATAGAACTGTATCTTTTATAAAAAAAATATAGAAATATATGTAAATAAATATAAAATATATAAAATAATATATATATCAAGCCTGCTCAAAGAATAGGCAATCACTCTCATAATATATTAATATAAAATAATTTCTAAATATTATTAGTTATATGAAAATAATTATATATATAAAATCAAGCAAGAGTGCTCAGTCGAGACTGCTACTGAGAAATCCCCTGAAAGAGCGACACACGCTTAGAGGGCGAATCGTTCATGTTCCGAGTATCACTTCTGGGTTCGGGAAAGCTTCAGAGCGCTACTGAGCTGAAATTAGGAATATAGCACATTATAAACCCAAGATCCACTGTACATAGCGGACATATCTACAATGCAATGCAGCAATGAGTTAGTTAGCCGAATAGAAATGTAGCTTCTATAGTTTCAGTCCCAATTTTTCAGTTTCTATATCTACACTTATTGAACTAGAGACAGAGTAAAATTTGAATATTCCCTCGTCTTCCTCTGACGTAATATTAAATCGGAAAATACTTTTTTTTGAATAATAAGAGAAAATCAATTATTTAATTACAGTGTTAACATTCCGAACATATACTCGTATACTTATATTGGAGCTGGAACTGTTCAGATAATGGGGATGCCTTATGTGAGATTGATCACAAAAGATATATTATCACGCCTACTTTGGCTTTGGAATTAGATCTTTAAAGAGACCGTCCAGTTCGTTGCTTGATTCTACTTTTTGATTGAGCAGATGAAGTTCGAATCAAACGAAGAATTATTATTTCAGGTGTTGAATTTTGTGTGCTAAAGTTATTCAAGTTATCAAGATGTATTGATAGAGTTAGTATGTCTGAAAACGAGGTTCAGGCTCTGATAGTCGGTTACTCTCGATTGAAAGCACCTTTATTCTTTCAGTTCCGCTTTCCTTTAAAGCCCTAAAAAATGTTTCTAGCATATTTCCACTTCCGACAATGGCCTTCACGCACAGTTACGTCTATCACAGCTGCATAAATGAAGTTAACATGGCTAAATCGCCCCTTAGCCGGCACTAACGATTTATGGCAATGGTTGCATTTGCTGAGCAGTTGGCAACACACAGCACTCCGGCTGGGGATATTTTACACACTATGGCTGCCATTCCAGTGGCCATGCAGCGGCAATAAAAGAAATTATAAAATAATATTAACAATCCAGCAACAACTATGGCCAAGCTGGCAGGCATTTAGTGCCGGGCCACGAGCCAGACTCAACAAAGTGTATAAAGTGTAGCCATCTAAAAAAAAAGGAAAAATAAAAGCAAAACCAAAATACAAAAGGAAAAGAAAGTGGCATTTTACGTTAATGGTTATGTGGGTGCGACCAGCGACCTGCTGCGGTATGTGAGAGCTGGAAGCCGAGCTTAAAGGCTAAAGCTGCAACTGCAAGCTGCAAACTGCTAACTGCAAATAGCA
Organism: Drosophila peninsularis; assembly: GCA_035047485.1. Taxonomy (NCBI): domain Eukaryota; kingdom Metazoa; phylum Arthropoda; class Insecta; order Diptera; family Drosophilidae; genus Drosophila; species Drosophila peninsularis. The sequence continues at coordinate 2,087,262 of JAWNPN010000085.1, read as the reverse complement.
ACAAATGGCTGCCAGGTAATAAAGGCAAAGACCAGGACAGCATTTAAGCAGCGGCAGCAATTAAGGCCCCCAACTAATTGTACGGCAACGGCGTCGTCTCTCTCTCTCTCTTCTGCTCATAGCTTAATTTTGTTTTTCAGTTTTGACTTTTTCCGAGCCGAAACTAGAGTGTGCCGAGCTGTAGAGAAATCTGGCCGAATTTCTAGTTCAGATATTTTTGAAGCTGTCAAAATGCATGTAACTGATGGAAGGCGGTGTGCTGGATACCTTTGATCAGGTGTGAGAGTCTAGTGGCTCTAGGCCCATCTGTATCTTGTCTTTGTAGCAATAAGCTTACATCTTTTCATGTCTACGAGTATATGTAAGATTTGGTATTGGGAAATGCTTGAAAAGTCAATTCTCCAAGATTCCTAAAACCATTAAATTTATTAATTAATTTAACTAATTAATTTTTGATATTTTTATATTTTAATACGGATTCCCTAACGTTTCTGAATTTTTTTAAATATATCATCAGGTATAATGTAGAATAATAAGTTCTTAAATTAGTTCAGTAGTCTTCGAAGCTATTCGACACACACCTACAAGCAATTCCTTCCTCTAGCATATACATATAAATATACATACATATATATATATATATATATTTTATATATATATATTTTAAAAAGTAACACATTTGTGGCTAGCTGTTAGCACATATCCTGCCACCAACCAGGCGGTTGGCAGCAGTCCGTATGCGATTTCACAGAGCTCTCTGCGGCGCTGCCCCATTGCTGTCGTAAAGCCTCATTTTGCTTAGGTGGTGAGTCATGTGACAGAGAGCGCACAGCTCAGTTAGCTGGGGCAGGCCAAAAGATGGATGGGGGACAAAACAGCCAGGCAAACATGCATAAAAAGTTTTATAATAAAATTATTTGTTTGGGCCCAAATAGACAAGTTTTCAGCCATACATTTCATTTGTGCGAAATGTCACTCTGGGGCATACTTTTGCCCAACAACCGAGCAGCAGCAGCAGCAGCAGCAACAACAAGGACACATGTTTTGGAAAATCTGCAAGTGAGCTTCAGGCCACCCAGGATTGCCAGCCAGAGAGGCAGTCGGTTGCCCGTCAATGCCAGATCTCTGGCAATTAAACATGGCCTGGCTAAGCATTTGCATTTAAGTGAAAAAATGCAAAGTACAAAATTAAATGGAAATAAAAATGCATTGCAGTTCTGTTGGCGCTTTTCATTAGCCTGGCCCCCAAGGAGCCCTGGCAGCTGCTCCTTCAGCTCCTACTGGTGTCTGGCACCCAAAGTGACTTTCAATGTAAACGTCAGCGCTTTGTGCTGTTGACATTTGTGCGCCCAGACGAGGACAACCACGACGACAATGACAACGACAACGACAACGTCGTCGACGTTGAGGGCAACAATTTGCGATAAACATCTCAGCGGCATGCAAATCCCTTTTAGGAATGCCACCAGGCGCAGAAGTACCCTTCGCCATTTTGAGAGGCGCGGCACAAAGCAAAAGTAGCTGCAGCTCTATGCTGCATGCGGCATCCTTTTCAGCTCGGCATTAACCAACACTCGCAGCATTAACATCAACTTCACAGTGCACTTGAATTGAGTAGACAGCCAAGCAATAAGCTGCGCCCAAGAAAGCATATCTGAATGTACTGGCAATCAAATTAAATAAAAATATATACAAATATATATGTATGTATATTTATAGAAATATGTGAGCTTCAAGTTCTTACAAATGAATGCAAATACTTCAAGGTATCTGCCTTGAGCCTCACTTCAGCTTGGTTTTTCTTTGTTTGCAAACGAGTGAGTGCATACCTTGGGGTACATGTCCAGGGTATAGATAAACTTCCAATCAAGATGTACCAATAGCAACATGCCCAGACGACACAGATATCCTCTCAAGACACAGATGCATCTACGAAGCCACTCGCATCTCAAATAACTCGATGACTGGTTAACAAATACGAATATTACTATCAAATTGATAGTATAAATGGAAGCAAATGCCCAATGATATGGTAACTGGTAACTGTGAACATAATAGAAATTCAGAAGAAGCAAAAGCTTGAAGAAAACTTGCCCATCGCATTTACCGAATGGACTTATCTAGCACTCGACTTTTATTAAACGTAGCCTCTCACTTTCTCGAAGCTAGCTAGAAGAATAAAAGAAATAAATAGGGGATATGAAGTTTTGCGTTTGTTAATGTTAAGTTTTTATCACGGCAGTCATATTTTTGGAATACGAATAGAAGTTAGAACTAAGAGCGAAATTTTAAATAAGTTATGTGATATTTCTCCCTTAATAGCTGAGTTCTACATGCCATTTGCCATTCGATTGCCACGTATCACAGATGCTTGACTTGATCGCACCCACGAGCAGATATCTCCAATGCACGTTGAAAGAGGAGTTAAGATAGCTCTGGGTAGGCTTCAGTCAGCTTACAGTTTCCGCGCAGCAAAGCCACGCAAGTCGGGCCCCAAATGTATCTTAGATTAAGACATGGAGTCTACGGATAGGATACTCAATGAGTTCTCAGAGTGTAGCTATTGCTGCCCTCAGTACAAATTCCTTCGATTTTTTTGTTGCCCTTGACTGTATATGCTAATGCATGTATAGACTCGCCAGGCAAATTCATTTTCTAAATTTGCTTCAACTCTGACCTAACTTACTTTTCAGCATGCCAATGGATCTTGCGACCCTCGACGAACCAATAGGTAACTGGTTAAGGACCCATACAATTCCCAAATTTCTTCAATAATGAAAATCCATTAATATTTAATTTATCAAAAAGCATTTATTACACATATATATTTAACTTTAATGATTACAACATCTGCATAACTCTTTCCGGTCTATTCACTATATCATTCTGTAACACAATCTGCATTGACCAATTCTGTGAGAAATTTTGCAATCTGACCCATAGCTAAATTCATTGAACTCTGTAAGTAATCACCGGTATAAATTTTGGAAATAGCGCCACATATCGCATAGGGATTGGGGGCGGGAACTCCTTTTTGCCGGTTGCCATGCCACATTCTTAAACTCCGAGTAACTCGGGTAACGTGTCCTCTGTCGTGAGCGGGATTCCTGCTCTTTGGCTGCAATGCTGCTCTTCGCGAGATTAACAGACTCGGGATCCATGGACTTACGGTCGGGAGTAGCGGGTGGGCAGTACGGCTTGGGGGTCTTGCGCCGCTTAACCTCTGGTGGTATCATCTCCGCGTATTTCGCAAACTTCTGCTTCGGCACACAGTCCACCCAGTTGGCTTGATAAGGACGATCTAAGCCTTTGCTTGGCTTGTATAAGCGCGTATCCAGTCGGCTATTACCGAAATTTTGGACCATACCATCTGGTCTGTTGGGTACACTACAACTCGGAAACCCTAGCTGTGCCCTACGCTCAAATTCTGATGTGGATGGCCGCACCTGGTTTTTGTCGAATGTTTTCACGGCCTTCGGTATCCACGACGAAGTCTTCTTTGAACTTGGAGCGCTGACCTTGGAACTAACCGTGCGACGAGTGGGTAGTCTCATTACGCATAGTTTTTTGGGCAGTCCTCTGAGAAAGGCCGTCGAGTTACTAAAATTTTTAAAACTCATAATGAAAAAAAAAGAAACAAATTTTCAAATGCGTACAAAAAGGCTCTATGAATCCCAACAGAATACTGATTGAATTTCCTAAAACAAAAGGCTATGTGGCTTCGCAGAGTGACAACAATAGCAACGCAAACTGCAGATTGTAGAGTTGTTGAGAGAACCGAGATATATTTTATTTTTTAAATTGAACTTAGTTTGAAAATAAATTATATTTCAGTGCATTTTTGCATTATATTTCTGATTTCATTCTTAAGAGCTCAACAAATAGTGGAGCACATAAGTTGAAGGCATGGTAAATATATAAAAAACAAAATGAAACTACAATACTTATGGCTCAACTTGCTATTTGAAAGGCATTCGAAAAGTTGATTCCCCTTTTTGCACCAGGTCCTGCACAGCTGAAGTGCAAGGCGCCCGGTAAAAGGCAGTGCTGAGGCAGCGCTGGCGAAAGTTTCAACAGCAAACAATAAACAAAACGCACTAATTAATTAGTGAGTGGGCATTTTGTGCCCTCTGGGCCAATAGATGCCTGCCCCTTCGCGCACACGGCCAAGTGCCCGGGTGCGAGTTTTCTTTTTTGTCCATTTCCGTTTTTGCCAACAACAGCTCTATGCGAAATTGTTTTTTCACAAGGCACGGATGGTGGGACTGAACTGGTAGCTGCAGTTTTCCGCTGGTCAAATTGGGCCCTGGGCAGCTGCCTTGAAATCGAAACGGCCAGAAGATTGCGCCGCCAAATTGTTAACAGCAATTGACCCAATTTTATGGCCCTGCACTCATGCATATCTCGCATCAGCCGGAGCACAGACATGGCAGGCCGAATGCGGTGTTAAAGCGAAAACTGGCGGAGCCCGTTAAATGTCCAGGCAGCGCGTACAGCACGGCGTATACTTTTTTTTGGCCCTTCGACCGAATTGGTTTCGCTTTCATTTTTTGTTACTCTTTTTTATTGTTTTATTTATTTTCTTTTCTTTTTTTTTTTTTTTTTTTTTTTGACGTGCGCAGCAAACCAAAAAATGCATGAGCCTGGACGAGAGCACAGTTATATCTACATTTTACCTGATTTTTTATTGGCTTTTATGGCCGTGTCGAGCCTTGGCGCAGCTTAGCAGCTGCCACAGCAATGAGAGCTCAATGTATGTGCTTGCAGAGGCCATTCGCCTAATAAAGTTAACAGTCAACAAATTAAACAGCAAAAAGCCATTGCGGAATCCGCAGTGGAACAAGTACGAGAAGAAATGCTTATATATATAGTATCATATTATATTATATTATATATATTATATAATTACCGTCATTCGCAGCTCGACAAACTCTATAGCTATAACCTATGAAAGATGATTTCTGATTCGAAATTGATAAAATTGATGAGCTTTTAAAAAGAGTGAGGTATCCAAAAGGAAAATTGTATTTTAAGAGTATTTTTTATTTATTATCCACTTAATGGAAACGACGAAAGCTCCCTATGATTTGAAACGAATTTGATCTGCGCTATAGGCGGACCTATATGCAACTGTCAAGACTCTAAAGTATTACGAGTCGGATCTCTATCGGGGAGCTATTTTATTCCTGTTGTGATTTCCGACATGTTAACTGTTTATAACGCGAATCAAACATGAGAGCATGAGAAAGAGGGAGATAACAGACAGGGAATAATATAGGAAATAGTATGGGAGTAGTATTGGCTACACTTGGCTTGCAACGTGAGTCCTTTTAGAGTTTCCCATTAAATTGCTCTTCTGGCTTTTGAATAAATAATGCTGTAAATTAAGTAACTAGAGCTCACTACTCAAAACTCGCATAAAGCGCAAATGTACTTTCCTAGACGAACATGCACTCCGCAGCCAGGGAGAAGGAGTGGAGGAAGTGGGCGCTGCGGCAGAAGTCGTGTGCGGGACATTGGAATGATTTCATTTACTTGCAATCAATGAAATTGCACTGATGCAATTTCGCTGGGCCAAAATAAACAACAACTGGAATGGGAAATGGCAAAAGTAACAGTCGCAGTAAAAGCAAGTTGCAACTCTTTCAGGAATGCGGGTGCGGGTCGATGCTGGCTGGCTGCCTGCCTCAGTGTCTGTCAGTCTGCGTGTCTGCTTGTTGCCGGGTCGACGTCGATGTTTGTGTCCCGCGGTCTGCAGCCAGGAATTTCTCATATTGCAGCGAGGACATTTCTGGCTAACATCGCTTAATGCACGGGCAGACGCTGTGACTGCTGCCTTACGGCTGTCTTATGCTGATAGTTCACGCGCTGCCATTGAAGTTGGGATTGGGGAATTGGGTGTGACAGCCAGCAGAGAGATTTGAGAAAAATGTCAGCTTGCTTCGAGTCGAGAAATGAGCAGAAAACGTAGCCAGGGTAGGTAAGTGCGCCTTGGAGGTGCGTAGACGCGCCAAGCTCACCGCCAGCGTAACTCATCCACAGTCGAACGCCTCCATCGCATCATGCAGCGCCCGAGGAGGAGGGCGATAGCACGCCACGGACAATGACTGCATCGACGACCGCAGCCGAGACGGAACACTCGGATATCGCCGACCACAGCAGCGCCGAAGGCCCACAGGAGTCACCCAAGACTCTGCATACGCCAGTTATCCTGGTGGCTTCAAAGATGCCGCCTGATGAGGAGGGCAACACCGATCGGCCAATGCGACCCACCGACAACGAAGCACGCGGCTCTGAAGGCAACCGAAGGTTGATATTCCATAGTCACGGCGTGCAAACCAGAAGATCCTCTACCAACTCCGATTTCTACGATAGAGAGGAGCCGCTGCTCACCAGGAGGACTAAGGTATACAAGAAAAGTACGTTTTATATACTTTAATTTAAGGAGAATTCTATAAATTGGGGAACATTTGAAAGGATTTTGGCAACGGTTTCCAAGAACTCAGCTCCAGAGTACTTTGGTCTTCTTACTCTCTTCGCTAACATTTTTCGAAATTTCCACTACACTTAGGACCTATAATACCAAATCCAGCTGCTGATGAGTCGGATGACTCAATTCTGGGCCAAATCGTTTCCCGGCACAACATCCACACGGCTCAAATGGTGTCCACGACAGACTTGACAGATTTGCCGAAATCTGAAACATCGGAAGGAGGACGAACCACCGAGAGCAGCAGCAGCCTTAAGTACAGCAGCAGCGGCACGATCATTGTCACCGAGGGAGAACTGATGGACCTGGATCCCGTTGACTTCCAGCATGGCAATCTGCCGCCCAACTTGAGGCTGCAGTCCGGTCTGGCCTTCGTAAGTGGGTGAGTGGAGCAGGTTAGTCAGTCGCAACTGACATTCGCTTGCAATTACCTCGTAGATCTACATGGCGATACCGCCGGACGGTGGCTTTGGCTGGGTGGTGCTCATCCTCAGCTTTCTGGCCCAGCTTGTTGTGGATGGCATCATTTTCTCCATTGGCATACTTCTGCCCGCTATGGAGAAGGACTTCAAGGTACGCACCTCCGAGGTGGCCCTGGTAGCCAGCATACAAATCGGCTGCTACTTCACGGGCGGCGCCTTCTCCAGCGCGCTGATCAACAGCTACGGCTTTCGGCCTGTGGCTATGATGGGCGTGGGCATCTCAACGGTGGCCCTAATGCTGGCCAGCTTCAGTCCGAATTTGACCGTTATGATCATACTCTACAGTGTCATTGGTAGGTATCGCGTGGGGCTCCGTGGACTAACACCCAACTACAAAAGCCGCAGTCGCCGCAGGTGGACCCGGAATGAGTATGATATGGGTGAGCTCGCAGCTCATCATTGGATTCTACTTCGAACGGTATCGGGCGCTGGCCAGCGGCTTCTCCTGCTCTGGCGCTGGTGCTGGCATTTTGATATTTTCCATCACTAACAATCTAATGGAGCAGCAAATTGGCTGGCGGAATACGGTGCGGTGTCACTCCCTGTTCCTCTGTCTTCTCTTTTTTGTGTCCTTGGCCTACTTGGAGGTGAAGCCGTCGCCAGTTGGTGTAGTTCATCGCTTTCCGGATGTGACCTCCAGCTCCTCCGAGTACTACGGCAATTTCTACGTGCACAATTTTCTAAGCGAAGACCTCTCCGTGAAGAGATCCCATCCCGTGCTGGACACCTTCGAGCCCAATAAGAAGAGGGAGACTAAGCGCAAACGATGTAGGAACTTTATCTGCCCCTGCTGCGCCAAGCTTGATCGTGCTGATGAGCAATCCGATCGCTCTGAAGTAAACTATGTGGTCCGTCCGGATCCCATGCAGCGCGATGATCTCTTCTACACGGGCCCCATTGACTACGATGAGCCGCATCACAGGGAGCAGTTCGATGGCAAGGAGCTCGAGCTGGTGGGCACCGAAACACACGTAAGTGCGGGACACCAGTATCCTGACAGGGAACACCACATCAGCACGTCTTCTTTTTAGCTGCAAAGCGCCGCCTATGGTCTACACAACATTCACAACTACAATAGCAGCACCGATATGTCAGAGTGGATCTCCGGATCCGAGGGCCAGTTTGAGCACCGTCCGGTGACTCACAAACGGGCCGTTACGCCCACCTCCACGCAGCATAAGCGCTATGTGCCACGCAAGGTAAAGAATCGTTGCTGGATCCATCAGAAGATTTTGAAGGCCATGAATCGGCTGTTCGACGTGCACTTGCTGAAGAACTTCGAGTTCCGGGTGCTGCTGGCGTCCGCTTTCTTCTATCCCATGGGCTTTAACATCCCCTTTCTGTATTCCAAGACGCGCACGACGATTCCCACGCAATATGCCCAGATGATTGGCCCCGCCATCGGCACCTCCAACTTTATAATGCGCATTCTGTGCGGCTTTGTGGCCTACAAGCTGAGGAACTGGACGAACTACATCTGCGGCGGTGGCATGGTCCTTGGCGGCGTCGCAGTCCTAATCAGTGCCTTTTTTGGCAGCGATCTGGTCTGGTTCCAAATTGTCTACGGGCTGTGCTATGGCATTGCTCCAGGTGGGGCTGAAACAACTCCCCATACTCTGTTCACAAGATAAAGGGTTCACACCGAGACTTGTGATAGAAATATTGAGAGTCTATTGGACTATGAGCTCAGCTCTTTTCCTACTGAACTTTTGCTGTACCCAATATGCCCTCTTTGTAAACTTGTGAACAGAGTATTTCCAGACAGTCTGCATTCTTACAGCCCACATCCCTTCCCCCCCTCTGCCTCTCTCTTTTCAGCTGTCTACGCCACACTGCGCGCACTCATCTATGTGCGGTATTTGGGCCTCTCGAAGCTGACGACCGCCTTTGGCATCACCGCCTTGGTCATGGGGGTAGGCGTCTTCCTGGGCACCACCTTGGGCAGCGTCATGGTGGAGAAGAGTGGCAGTTTCATGGGAGCGTTTACCTTTGCCGGCTTGTGCATAATACTGTCGGGCATGCTGAAGCTGATTCTGCCGCTGCTGATAAAGTCCCGAATCAAGCGCCTAAAGAAAAAGACTGCTAGAGTTTGAAATACAGTTTACGATGCATTGGTTTTATTAATTATTGTTGTTGCCTTTGTTCTTATAGCTTGTTGTATTTTACAAAATATTTTATGCTTGTTATTCCTGTCCTTGCATTTCTTTTGTCTTTACATTTTGTATGTCTGTTTAATGTCTAAATGGATTTATTTTACATTTTATTGGCTGCTCAAAATGTGCCGCGAGCTGTGCCTGCCTCGGCCTGGGCCTTTGCAACAAAACTCCATCGGAATATTCGTTCACTTTACACTTTACTGACTGACCCTAGCTATGCTTCCTAAACTGTTCGCCTTCGCTGCTTGGCTATAATCAATGACCCATGCTCGAACTCTCACCTTCTGCCCACTAACTGTAACTGTTTAATTCAGATCAGACATCAAATCGAAAAGTTTATATAGCTGTCAAAGTTCTCGCTAACTGTTCAAATGGCTCTCAAGCTATTTGTCTCATAGTGCCTATTGCTCAAACTGTCAGTCAATCAGAGTGACTCTCAAAGGTTACATTTGCTTTGGTCTCCTAAAACTTGTTATTTTTCTGTTAATGCAGAAGCTGTAATTACTCAGCCTTCGCTGTTTGATCTCCTCATTGCTCGCTCTTTTCTGAATTGAACTTGCTGGATTTTCATCCACTGCAGTTGTGTTTCTTTCGCCTTTATTGCATTCTGTTAGAGTTTAATTAACTTAGTTTACATCTAATGTTAGCTTAATTGCTGTGGCACACACGCACACCTCCTCAGTGTTGGAGTGTGTGTTTGAGTGCTTTTTTTTTATTTATTTATTTATTACCTTGTTTGGTTACGCAAATGTCACGCTTTGGGTTTTTTTGGGTTTGGTTTGATTTTTAGTTAATATACTTTGATATGCGAGGGCGGTTTAATAAAAAGCCAAAGATAGGGGCTACAAAATGCCTTAAAATTCGGGATAAATCAAAAACTAACTTTATATTAATTGTTTTCATTATAAATATTTTGTTAATATTTACTAAGCCGCTCTCGCATCTTCGCTTTGAATCTTAAATTTGTACGTCTACTATAAAGATTTTTTGGTTTTCTATTTCTTTTTTTTTTTTTTTTTTTTGGTTTTTTTAATATGTATATATATGTATATATATATAGATTTCATATGACACATAATTTGAAAGATTTGCTTGATTTTTTTATACATTAAAATTAGCTTAAGCAACTCAATTAAATAACCTAACGACAATTTATTGGGACTCTTTAGTTTCTTATTAATTCTTCATTTAATTTGTTCGTGTAAGCCAAATATGAGTGAGTTCTCTTGTTGCAATTGTTTCCTTTAAATCCTCTTTGGTTTTAATATTGTCAGTAGTCTTCGGTTTCATATGCAATTTTCTTGATTTTCCTTTTCACTGTTTTTCCATCCATACGTATATGTATGTGTGTCGAAAATGTTACTGTCTGCATTTGCGTGCACTTTTAAAATCAATTTTCAATTTCGTATCGTAATCTAAATTTAAATTAAAATCGCTCAGCAGTTGTTGGGGTTTGTCTCTGCCTCTCTCTGGTCTCTCTGGTCGGTCTTCCTCTCGCCATCTCCCTCTCTCCACAGTTGTCCACAAAAAGCAATTCTTACGCCTTAAATTAAAATTATATATATATGGCCTGTGCTGGGGCGGAGCGCGTTCATGTGTCTGAATCGGACCTGCAGTCATTATGGAAGAAATTAAATGCATATTTGAGTACATTGAGCTCATCGGGCATTGGGGGTGGGCTGAGTGGCCAAGGGCTTAGGGGGGGCTAAGGGCTTACCAATTAAAATAGCTCTGCGGCCCGTGACAGTTGCGCTCGGTGCCGCACCATTTGGACTGCTGGAGCGCCGGGCAGGGTCGGCCGCCGCGCTTGCCATGCTTGATGACTTTGCGATATCGATGCATCTCGCCAATGCCGCAGCTCTTGCTGCAGGCCGTCCACTCGGACCAGTGGCTCACGCGGCAGTCGCGACGGCGCTTCGACGCCGCCAATGAACCGCGACGCCGCGCAGAGCCTGCGCCGGGGCCTACGCGTGCCGCTGCGGAGTCGGCCGAGGCTGCAACCTTTGCCGGGTAGCTGGTGATGTTGTAGTTGGCCGCATCGTTCCGTCTGTAACTGCTCGCAATGCTCTGCAGCAGGGCATGCTTATCGTTCTTGGGCACCACATTGACCGCCCCCTGCTGCTGGCTGTTGTAGCTGAGCGTGCGAGAGAGAGGGCAAATATATGTATCGAATTAATTGAAAAGCATATACATAATGATGATAAGCAACTTAAGATACGTCAGAATATCTGTAAAGATATATATATAAATTATTTATACTGTAAAATATATATAAACTGATTTAAATATTAGAAATCTATTATATATCTTATATTAAAAGCCCTTATCAGAGAAATGCTGCACACGCAGAACACTGGAAGCGGGTGTTCCTTAGCGAGTTGTCTGCATCCAAGTGATATTTTTGGTCGCTTGTCGCAGACACCGTGAACGAGCACAAATTGCGCGTAAAATAACATTTACTTGCTACAGTTTGATGCGCTCTTCTAACGGTAATTGCCATAAATATGATCAGCGCAAATTGTTGCTAATAACACACTCGCACACACACACACACACACATTGAGGGACAGGGACAGGCACACACACGCTGGGGCACATTTTTGACTCTGGAGGAGAAAAGTAATGTTTGTAATTTCAATTTGGGGAATTTTCTTCATTACTTTCGCCAGGCAGTCGACAGTCGAAAGGCAGCTGCGGCCTTTGGCGACAGCGTTTTCGACGCTTTTCCACAGTTTTCGTCGCTTTTGAGGCTCGGTTGGACTCTTTAGTCTTGCGCTACACGTTTTCAATATTTTCGCCAATTTACTTGGCATTTTTGCGGGCCCGAGCAGAGGCCCCCATGCTGCTCCTGCTCTTTTGATTTCTTTTTTTTTTCTTTCCTTCATTATTATTTGCGCGATTTTGCACGGCACATACGCGCGGCATGTGTATGCAAATAAACGAAAAGTGCAGGAAACAAAACACGGAAGCCGACCAGGAAGGAAGGAAGGAAGGAACCTGACGGCGGCACAGCAAATGTTGCTGCCATGCCCTTGCCTTTCCCTGCCCTGACCTGTCCCGTCCCGTTCCGTTCCGTTCTGTTTCGCGCACAACACAGCGGGCGAACTGCAAAAGGCAAATTTAAATTGAAATTGTCTACAGCTGACGTGCTGAAATAAGGAACGCGCCCAGCGCAGAACACCTTGCAACAACATGGCGTATACGTAATCTCTCTGTGACGCGTAACTCTCGCAGTGGGCGTGTGTGTGTATTAACGCTTAAGCCCCCACAGCTTTATGTATTCTGAGCTACTTAACGCAATCATAAAGGCAATTCAATCGATTTACAAGCAAATTCTCAATCTAACTCAGAGTTCAGTCTACATAATGCTAACGCCAATATAAATAAGAAAATTATAAACTAGTTTTAGCAAGGGAATAATAAAGCGAAATCAATAATAATTTTTGGTGCTGACAGTGAGATATATGCCTTAAATAGTAGTCTCGCTTGTCTTTCAGTTTTCATGCTCTGCTGCTCATGTGGTGCTAACTAACAGTAACAGTGACAAGATAACACTCTGTTAATAATGTTGCTTTAGGCATGGTAGTGCTGCGGTCAGACTAGGTCTGAAGCTTTTACTTGACAAGCTTCTTTAATCTTTTAGTTTTAAATCTTTATATTTTATTAAAAGTTTAAAAAGACTTTGTTCATAATTTGTAACTAGTCTGCGAAAGTATATATATTCTTGATCAGCGAGTGAAGCCGAGTCGATTTAGCCCTGTCCGTCTGTCTGTATGTGTGATCGCGTCGATTTCAGCATCTATAAGAGCTAGAGACTTGAAATTTTTTTAGCACGGGTAGTTCAAGTTTGTTTCAAAAATACGGAAAACGTTCTTACTTGCTTATTCTGATTCTGTAAGATAGATTTTGAACTTTAGAATTAAGTGCTGGTGTGGTTTTCTTTTAAGACTGTTATGTTTATGTTATTCTTTCAGCCCTCGTCTGTTAACATTTCCCACTTACGAGCTTACGATTTGTGAGCCCATCCATCACTCATATGCTTCTTTATGGACTCAGCTAGGTGTCAGCATGCTGACACCGCCAAAACACACTTTTTTTTTAAACAAAATCAGTTCTTTGGAGAAATAACAAAGAATATATGTCAGGTGCTCCGTAACAACAGTGAAATTGCGCTCACAAAACTTAACAATTTATTCACAGTCATAACATGGAGGATATAGATATAGAACACATAACATACAACAGATATGGATATAGAGATACAGATATATATTCACACACGCAGAACGTAACTAAGTCTACATTATGATACAACAACAAACTTCCGGCTGGGTGTAGACCGTGGCCGTGGCTAAGGGCGGTGCTGCGACAACGGCGGGTCTCGGTGGTCCGAAGGTCTCGACAATGACTGGAGGTCGAGGTGCAGCGCCGACAACAATTGGTGGTGCGCCAATAATGACCGGTGGCGGAGCGAAGCCAATGCCCACGCCTATGGGCGGTGGCCGGGCGCCAATGTTGACATCCACATTAACATTTGTGCGTCCGGGGGGCGGTGGTCCAGGCCGAAAGCCCGGGCCAGGCCCATAGCCCCCGCCGCAACGTTGCGGTCCGGGCCCATAGCCGCGTCCTGGTGGCGGCATCGCACAGATCCTCGAGTGTAGTTCCGCGGCCGTTGACTGACCGTTGACTGAATGCCGTCAAGTGTTTTTATCGCAATGGTCATTCACTGCGAAGTTGCCCTCGAGTGCCCAGGCTAATTAATTATCAATTACGCTTTGGCAGCGACGGTGATTTTGTCGGCCCGTCGATTAGATAAGGCTGCGGTGGCTGAGGCTTAACTTCACATGCTGCTGATAAGACGGCTTTGTCATCGATAAGGAATGTCCCCAGAGGTAAGCAACTCAGACACCTTTGAGAATAGCACTGCACTAATCGAGAGCTGAATGTTAAGTAAAATAGTGGCATCAACTTGACAGGGCTAAGATTTTGACTAGCGGAATAGTAATCGTAGTGCAAGAGAAATAGCAATGGTCGACAACACGATTTTGTTATAGATATATATATATATATATATATATATATATATATATATATATATATATATATATATATATAATACATGGTGTATGTTAACACTGAGTCGACAAAAAGTTAATTTTTATTTTTTTTTTATATTAATTAAATATTTATTATGGTTAACATGCCGTTACCTTCGTGGCAACTTAATTTAAACAGATATCAAGAAGTTAAAGCTTAATAGAGGAAAGTAGCGTAAACCTAACAGACCTTTGACTGTTGGTAGGGTGACAGCAGCAGCATTCCTGCTAAGTCACTGTTAAAAGACATAACATTCCTGCTAACTTCAAAGTTAACAGCTCAATGCTGAGTAAGCTCTGTTATCCTAACATAACTCATAGCATTCTTGTTAACTCAATGTTAAAAGACATAACATTCCTGTTAATATTTCAACTCTGAGTACGCTCCGTTATCTCAACATAACTGCATAACAGTTGTTTACTTTGTAGCGAAGCACTAAGTGGGGAATTAGTGCGATTGTTTTAAGTTAAACAGGAACTACGTAAGAAATTCTTTCGATTTTGTTCCGTTCAAATTTATTTGTTGAAATAAATAATTCATAGCTCTTACCTATCTCTTGATTTCATTCACTGCACAAAGTTCCACAAAGATTATGTAAGCTTTTATTTACACTAATGTTTGGCGAGTTTTAAGCTTAGTCTAAGGCACAGTTGTTGCCTAGCAGATAGCGCAGCAGCAACGCTTTTTAATGCCCTGCGAGACTGCTGCACTGGAGTCCGTGCTCACTCTGTAGTTTTTGCTGCGCGTGTCGTTGTGGTCCGCGGATACCTTCCCCGCGAGCAGCATGGGTGGTGCAGGCGGTGCAGCCCTGGGCATCGGCCTCGCTGTAATAATCTCCGTTTGACTAACAGCAGCTATTGATGCACTTGCTGCTGGCGGAGCAACTGGTGCTGCTGGTGGAGTGGCTGTTGGTTGCGTGGTGACTACTGCCAGTCTCTGCACGACCCACCCGGAGCCGTTCGCTGGGGGTAGTGTCCGTTGCGGTGCCTGCTGTACTGCTGTTGGCGCTGGCTCCCAGTCCGGTGGTAGCCTAGCCGTCTGTTCCGTGGTTGCAGCTGGTGGTGCAGCTGCAGTCAGTTGCAGCTGGGCCTCAATTATGCGCGCTGTTTGCCTTACTGTGCCTGTCGGCGATGGCGTGTCTGGTGGCTGACTGCACGTGGAGCTGGTGGGTGAGGGTGGTGCCTGAATTACAGGTGGATACAGCTGTACAGCTGCTGCCATTGACTGCTCTGGTGAAGCATCCAAATCTGTTAACCATACAATCGGTTCCCCCTCCTCGGTGGGCGTTAGATAAGGCGGTGAACTATCTGGCAGTGGTGGTGGCAGGCTTAACTGTGGTGCCGCTTGCTCGTGCTTATGATGCTGGTGTTTTTCTTTAAGCTGCTTAGTCTCCATTACGTCCAACTCATCGCTGACATCAGTTATAGTTAAAGTCGTTGCCTCCTCCTCCTCCTCTGTGTGGTGATGATGATGATGATGTTTGCGGTGGTGCTGATGATGATGATGTTCGCGTATCACTGACGTTGGATTTGTTTCAATTGTGCTTGTCTCTATAGTATCTATGGTCGTTGCACCACTTATCGTTTCCGTGCTAATTTCCTCAATTGTCAATGTTGTTGTTGTTGTTGTTGTATTTTCCATTGTATTATTTGCACTCGCGCTGCGCTGTCCGCTGTCCGTTGGGTATTCTTCGTGTTGCCTGACTAGAGCGTTACAGTCCCGACCCCGTCAATTTATAGTCTAAAGTTTATGTCATAGCAAATGTATTTTCATGCCTCAAATCCATACAAATGTTCGCTGGTTAACTGATAAGATAGTTGCCAAAACTAAATTTTCTTTGTCATTTCTTCTTCTTTGTCGGGGCAATGGAATTTTCTGGCTGCTAAGCAACTCACTAACTATAGCATGAGTATGCATATTGAAGGCAATTCTTGAAGTTGAGTTACTAACTTTGAAGATGTCTTCAAAAATCATGCAGGCATTTGGATAAAGCCTCGGAAATAAAGTTCTTTTAGCTACAATTTGTATATTTATTTGAATTCCTTAGGCATTTACTTAAACTTAAACAGTATATCAGTACGCAAATACTATTATTTACAGCGTGATATAGTGAAAAAATGTTATTTCGAAAGATTATCAGTTTTTAATATATATGAAATATTCAGATTACGAGCTACTCCATACTCCAATACTCCATTCTATATATATGAGTACCTAGCAGGTAATCTAAATATTTTCTATATATTTGTATTATTTATATTTTTATTATGAAGTTATTCTTAGCCCCGTTTTCAATAGAGTATTTATTCTTCTCCATATCCAAGTGAGCTATCCGTTTCTTTGTTGTCTATTTTTAGGTTATTTGGCAACTGTTCGATTTGGCATTTGTCCCTGGCTGCTGTTGAGGTAACTTCTTCTCTTCTGTCTGCTTCTGCTGCTGCTGCTGCTGCTGCTGTAAATTTCGCTCTGCAAATTACATTCATTTTTGATAAGACAACTTCTCTATGCATAATATATGCTCAGATCAGATCAGATAAGATATCTGGCTTACTGCTGTTCTGCTGCTGTTGCTTTTGCCGTTGTCTTTGCGCATTGTTCGCACTCGCTCCAATAATCACAAGTGTTGTCGGCGGTATGGACATCTTTGGTATTTGTCTGGCTGATGTTTTTGTCTGGACGCGGCTGACGCTACTGTTGCCACTCGCAGGCCTCTGGCCCACTTTTATTAGTCGGCAGAAGCTACACAGTCTGATAAGATATTAATAGAAGCTTCATACCTGTCCAAATGCCTGGGCTCATTACTTATGCTCTGCTTAACAAAGTACTGTAATTGATAACTCAATGACGTCATGTACTTTGGCCACTTACAGAGCAAGTCGGAAATATTCTTAAGAATATTCACTCCGCTGACTCAATTAGGGAATGATACAAATTTGATTTACTTAGATTATATTTTTTTTATTTATCTATTCCAGTTCTTTCTGCCCATATCTAGAACTTTGTTCAATTAATCTTTCTTGCTATAAATTGCATTTTTATTATTTATTTATATCTTTTGCAAATGCGCAACTCACACGTGATATAAATCGGAATGGCAATAGGAGTTCGATGTTGGTGCTGCTCTACGAGTCTTCGCTTTGCACAGAATTTTAAATAAAAATATTTGAAATATTTAGATTCAGTTAATTTAAATATATAAATGTATTTTCAGCTCTTTCATATATATATTTTACAATATCTCTGATTAGATTGCTTTATGGTTTGAGTTGCATTCAAGATCTTGTTCAATTTATATATTATTTTGGATTTATATTTATATATTATTATTGTTCTTAAGATAAAATCATCTGCCTCACAACAGATCAACTATCAGATTCTAAGATGTGCTTACGCACTAGACGCTTTTAAGTCCATTTGGTCTTATCACTATTATTCTACTTCTGCAGCTTTCTTCTCCTCTGCATCTGCCTCTTTTGCCTCCTTTTTTTCGTGGCACTTAAACACTCTCTTGTACCACTTTCTGTGTTTTTTCTTTGCTGCTGTGTCCATACACTTATTGTTCTTTTCTCTAAGTTGCTTTGGCTGCTGCTCAGCTGCAAGTTTGAGGCGACTTTAATAATTGAATATTTCTTTTCCTGTTGGCTTTGAGCTTACTTTTCGCCTGGTACACCTCGCGCTGGTATTGGGGTTGCATCTGGGGCGTCTGCAGCTGCTGTTGCTGCCGCTGCATGCTGCATGCGCCGCTCATTGCAATGAGTGTGGTAGTCGCTGCCAGTGCGAACATGTTGTTGCCGCTGGGGGCTGGGTCGAGCGTGTGCTGTGGGTGGCTTCCGCGTGCTCGGCTTTTATAGACAGACACAGAAGCGGAGGCGCGCGCTATGGCATTGATAAGATTGCGAGTAATTACACTGTCCGAGCAGGTTTTGGCGCTTGGCATTGCTCTGGCCGCTTTTGTCAGCTTGCCAATTGCTGTTGAAGCCAGCCAGCCAGGGAGCCAGCCACGCCCACGCATGGCCAACGGCACTTTAGCCAGCTGGCACTCAAACACGTACGCAGCCAGCCGCCCACTCTCCCCGGCTAATCCCGCCACGCCTCCTGCTTAGCTCCAGCTTCGGCTTGTCATTAAATATGCAGGTTAGCAGTGCCAATGGTGCCAAAAATCCACTTGAGTTGCACGCTGCACGGCGGGCGTGGCACTGGATTAGTTGTCGTTTGCGTTTCGCATCCTGCACGTCGAGGACAGTGCTGTCTATGTCGAGTTGAAATTCAGTCTTAAGGTTTTCTAGCACACCTCTATACCCTGTAGTCATGGCAAGTGACAGAGCGGGGGTATAATGTGCCTGCACATTTATAGCAAATGAGTGAAAATATATTAACCATGGCTGGGAGTGGCCTTGCGTGTTTCACACTTGGTCTCATTTAAAAGTATGTAATGCTTTTATTACAAATTTATATTCCAATTTATATATTTAGATTTACATATTCTCAATTCTGTTTGTATTTGAATAATCAAACACTAAATTTGAGCTGATCCCATATAATATGACAGGCATCTGCACTCAGCTGACTGACAACTGCAATCAGATACTTTGTACGTTGTTGCGTAGGGTCAGCCTGAACAGCTTAAGTTTTTGGGTTAAGATATGTCGTCTTCATACTCATTTATCTTAGATAAGACGTAAAATTATATAAAATGAATCGAGAATGTTTTCAACGAGTATAGGGTATCCTTTAGTCAGTCTCTCTAGTCAGTCAACTGTATTTGACGAGTATAGGGTATCCTTTAGTCAGTCTCTCTAGTTAGTCAACTGTATTTGACGTGTATAGGGTATCCTTTAGCCAGTCAACTGTTTTTGACTAGTATACTGTATCATTTAGTCAGTCAACTGTTTTCAACGAGCATAGGGTATCCTTTAGTCAGTCTCTCTAGTTAGTCAACTATTTTTATAGAGTATCCTTTAGTTAGTCTGTCTAGTCAGTCAACTGTATTTGACAAGTATAGGGTATCCTTTAGTCAGTCTCTCTAGTTAGTCAACTATTTTTATAGAGTATCCTTTAGTTAGTCTGTCTAGTCAGTCAACTGTATTTGACAAGTATAGGGTATCCTTTAGTCAGTCTCTCTATTTAGTCAACTGTTTTTGACGGGTATAGGGTATCCTTTAGTCAGTCAACTGTATTTTATGAGTATAGGCTATCCTTTAGTCAGTATCTATAGTAAGTCAACTGTTTGCAACGACTATAGGGTATCCTCTAGTCAGTCAACTGTATTTTACGAGTATAGGGTATCCTTTAGTCAGTCTCTATAGTCAGTCAACTGATTTTGACGAGTATAGGGTATCCTTTAGTCAGTCTCTCAGCCAACTCCTGCACGCTCTTTGTCTTCCTTTGTAAGTTTTCTTTAAAGCTGCAACATTAGCCCCGCTACGTGCCACGATCTCAGTCCGTGTGCTGAGCCGCACACAAACGCGCCTCAATGCTCCACTAGTATAATGTGCTTTGAAGTGTGTTGGAGAGCAGCTTGTGTTGGCTGTTGTTGCTGTTGTTGTTGTTGTCGCTGCAGGCAGCTGCTTTAAAAGCAGTTTCCACGCCGCAGAGAAAAACCTGACGCATATGTTAAGTATGGCAAATTGATGTTCGGCTCGCCTTGGCAGGGATATGCAGATGGATCCCGACTTTCAGGCTGCATTCCGTCCTTCACATGGCACATAAGCTGCTTACTGCTCTATACTTGTGTGCAGACATATTTATAGACGTCTGCCTTGAAACATCTTACAATTTAAGCGCCGTTAATAGGTTAGTTTGCCATGCAGTGCAGCTGCTCTATTACGCATACGCCCTGTAGGTTATGTCATTTGCTCCTATCGCCTCTGCTAATGAATCATTCATCTACTTTTCGTTTTATTGTAATTATTGACTAAAATCTAAATATACACCTGTCCAGCCATTATAATGGAACTTAATTGTTATTGATTGCTGCTAAGGGAGTTCATTAAAGCTAATTACTATACTTATATTGATTGCCTTGATAAATAAAATACTTGAAAGTTGTGGAAGAAGCAATGTGGAATGAGACTTGAGCTGTTCTAGGACAGTTTTATAATCTTAAGAACTATGTAAATTGCTTTCATCTACTCACTTGGGATTCATTTTGGCCAGCAGCTGGGAGCGAATGCGTTGTCTCTCGTCGGTGAGCGGTGTCTGGAGCTCCCAGTCCCTGTCCCTCTGCCGCTCGCGCTCGATGCTGGCCGAGAGCTCGTTATTCATCTCCACGTGATTGTGCTCGGCATCGAGGTGGGTTTGTGTCTGAACTGTTTCGTATTTGCGATCATCCTCGGCAATGTTGAATACTTCGCTCAGTTCGTACTCCTTTAGCTGCGGGAGTAAACGGGGAAAATAGCAGAATTTCAGACTGGCCATACCAAATGTTCAGCACACACACACACACACACACACACACATGTGTCTTTGTGTGTGTGGCATATTAATTTACGCGGATTATGTGCTCGGCATGAGCAAAGCAAATGCTTCCAGCTAAATACAAAACAGGTGCATGAATATCTCCACGTATGTGTGAGTGTGTGTAAGCTGCTGTATGTGTGAGTACAGGTGCAGCTAACGCGCTGCTAATTTCAATTTGTGGCAAATATTGACACAGACACAGCACAGCACAGGACTTTGTGGCAGGTGTGGCCATCGGGGGCTGGGGTAGCTCTGGCTGGCTATAGGGTCTGTGACAGCGACTAGCACAGGAGAAGCGGAAAAAAAACTTTTGCTGGCGCGCTGTCGCGCATTTTAATTTATTTGTTTGGGCTGCTGTCATTTTCTATATAGCAGCGCCTCGCATTGTTATTGCCACATTGTTGTTGCAGGGCTGCCTGTTTTTGCCACAGTTTTTGGGCCAGCGGCAGCTTATCAGGGGCTACCTTTTTGCAAATGCGTCGACAGCGCACGGCTCAGAGCCGCGTGTTGCTTTTGTGGCATTAAAGCACACATACACACACACATACATACATATATAGACATAATCCGCACACTGCTAAATTCCTTGTGGATTACAAAAACAGACCCAGATCCAAATCCAGCTCTCAGCTCTCAGCTTTGGCCGTCTCAGTCTCAGTCTCGCCTCTCACACACACTCACACATTCCATTCCAATCCGAGATTTCATGCCCTTTTCGGCATGCGGCAAATGCGCATTTCTGGCATTCGCTTTAGCATTTCGCTAAATTTAAGAATTTAATGCCCAACCAAATCAACACATAATTATACCGACTGGCAGCGGGCGGCAGTGGGCATAACTAGAGCTTGGCCCGGTCCACACATGTCTTGGCCATAAAATGAAGCAGACGCACATTTCGCCTAAGTAAATAACTTTCCATTTCGTTGGCCATAAACAAAAGTAGACAAAAATAAGCTGAATAAATGCAAGCAAAGTCCTAACAACGAACACTCTATACCCTTTCGTGTGACGGAGGTCTTGAGATCTCATATACATTTTTATTTACTCTATATTTATTTTATTTTATACGAATTGTTGGCTTTTCTACTGGAAATTTGACTATTTATTTTATATGTCAAATATAATAAAGTATTATCAGATCCAAACAAAGTTCTTGTTTCAAGTTCCTTCCACTCAATACAAATTATATTAATGTGTAAAAACACAAATTCGAAATATAATAATAATAAGTAATATATGTGGAAATAAAAGTCTATTTTTTAATTGGAATTTATTAATAAATTATCGAGTTTAGTATGCTTCATCATAGCGATATGAATAAAGTTTCTGGTCTGAGCCTCAAAAGTGGACAATAGTTAAGTCCCATTCGGAAATAATTTCAATAATAAATATTTAAATATATTTAATATATATATTTTATAAAAATATTTAAATATATTTAAATATATTTTATATAAATATTTAAATATATTATATATATATATTTCATATAAATATTTGAATATAGTTCTACTATGTCAAACGCTATGCCATAGTCCGATTACCTTGTTTTAGGGCAGACAAAGGAGTAGACACTTTTACTGCCTTCTGTTCTGCCCACAAGCGCCACGCCTCCAGGCATGGAAAATAAAACTAGAATTAGTAGTGTCAAAAAGGCGTTACAATAGCAGCAGCAACAACAATGCCAACAACAACAGCAACAAGCTCCCCGCAGAGGCACAAGGCTTTGGCCAACTGACGCTGAAGCTGGCCAGCAAATAAAGAATAATGACCGCACGTACAGTATAAGTGCCACGCCCCCACCTAAGGCACAAACTATGCAAACGTAGTCGAAACATCTGCCAGCCGAGGGCTGGGCGTAAATTTTATGTGCGGCCGAGAGACGCACATAAAAGCAATTTTGATGAGCGCCAACGACTGCGGCAGCCATCCGAGAGGGGGCGGGGCTGCCCTGAGAGGCGAGTGGTAAGTGGTAAGACACTATGTACGGTCTACGCTATGCATTGTGGAGGTGTAAGTGCCGCACTTTCTGAACAGCGTACGTCCTGCAATATAATTACAATGCCTGAATAGCCACCCCCTCTCTGCCTCTCCCTCTCCCTCTCTCTGTGAGGGCGTTTTACTGCCTTTTTTCAGGGTTCTTTCGAGCCATAACAAATTTAGCATTCGGATTGTGCTGAAATCTTTCACGTTCAGGTTTCACGATTTGTGGCAACTAATGGATTGGCGCTTATTAAGGCCAATGGCCATGGAGCCCATGGAATGCGGCCCCCTTTGGGGACCCCGTCGAAATCGTGGCCAAATGTAACTAAATAACGCAGTGGCGATTGATATATAATTTATTGAATACAAGTATTGCCTTAATTGACGCGCTCTACGGGGACTGAATTTATATTCGGGCTGTGACAGAAGCGTCCGCTTGGCTATATTGATTGGGGACTGTTGGTTAGCTAGGTGGACGACCCAGCGGGACCCAACGGAACGCGGAAAATAAAGTTTTCTGACTAAATTATGGCTCCCGACTGAGCTTTGAGAGATGCATACGATTCAATTGAATAACGAAGCTGTAAAGCAATACAGGAAATATAAAATACTGAAGTCTCAGCTCAATAATTGAGTCAGAGCTAAATCAAAGCTATAATTTGAAATTTTTGCTTAAGAAACTAGGACTTCTAGCCGTTTCATTAAGTTTTACAGTTCTATTTTCTTCACAGCCCTTTATAACTTGCTATGTCTGGAAGGCTGAATGCCCCTAAGTAAAGCCATATGGCCACTCTACCCACTGCAGGGATGCCCCTAGTGCTCGCTTCCCAATACCATACCAATACCATCTCTGCTTCATCATGCCCTACTGTCAATAATAAGAACAGCTCACATAATATGATAATGAAATAAATCTCAGCATATCTACTTCCACCAACTCACTGGACTACAGTCACTAAACAGCGTGAATCTCGTAACTATTATATAGCAGAGTAGTTTAACTAGTAGCTTATTATTTTTAGCTTGCTAACTGAACTTCAAGTCAAATAATATAATCACATGCCAATGCGAACTTCTCGTGTTAGTCCTCAGTTCCATGAACTCTCTAGAGGAATACTTACATTAACCTTCAATAGATACTCTTTAAATGCATATATGTGTATGCGACCCAATAATTTTTTTAGTTCGAGATATCACATAATATATCTAGATAAACTATTTCTGAGTCTACAAAAGTTCGCTTTATGACGATTTATGATTTATGACATGCCATTTGCTCTTATATAACTTCCATTACTACCCTTGATTACTTATCATAAAGATATTGGAACATTATATATCATTTTCGGAGCTTGAGCCGAAATAGTTGGAACATCATTAAGAATCTTAATTCGAGCTGAGTTCGCGGCTAACGCTAAGGAATAAAGGCATTAAAAATTCATTGTTTGCGCCACAGCTCTTCAACATATCATTTAAATGGAATTAACACAATTTTTCTTCTTCTTCTTCTTTCTGCCTAACGAATTCGTTTCGCTCGCGTTTTTTGTTCCGCCCGCTTAGCGGCAGCTGCGTGGCGCAGGCAGCTGATTTATAAAGCGCATTAGCACGCAGCCACAGGAAAACACTCTGGTCCCTTGGAGTACACCCGCAAACATTTACGCCACACCCGCACCCATACACACACACACACACACACACACACACGCAACGCCATTACACATGTTTGACGCCATTGTAATGCTAATGGCTCATTAGCACTTTGATTTTTTTGCCCTGGGGTGGGGGCGGAGCTGGGCGAAGGACGCACATGAAAAGTCATTATGGCTGTAAACGGGGGCAACATTTTGACTGCTAATTTGCAGTTAATTAAGTTGTTTAAGCTTTTTTCAAGAGCGCTGGTCCGCCGCTTACCTTGATAAACTGGAACGTGGCAATGGGCGGCAAGCGCTTGCTCTTCGGATAGTAAAAGCTGCCCGCCGGATGGGCCGGATAGCGGGAGGTGATGCGATAGATGACGCCCTGCGGCGCTGTTGGCCAGTTGGGTGCGGTAAAGGTGAAGCCATTGTCGGTGCCCGCGTCGAGGGGATCCAGCTCAACGGTCACCGTATCAATCCACGAGCCGCCCACACAGAGCTGCCAGAGAAGAATGGATAATGCTGGGTCAAGTGCAATGGAATTGATTTGTGAAACCTCACCTCAAACGAGTCGACGCCGATGAACCAGTCCGGCGAGGGCACAATGCGCGTCATTAGCGATACCAAACTGTGATTGCTGTCCACAAACACCTTCGCCTCGCTGCGTCCCGCTCCCAGCTGGATGGCCGGCAGGCTGAACTCATCAAACACGCTGCGCTCGGCCATGGTGGGCACGGATCCTGTGCCCACTCCTGCTGCCGAGGCTTTCTGTGCCTGCATCTGTTGCTGCTGCTGCTCGCCGGCATTGCTGTCCAGCAGCTCCGTCTTGCCCGTCTCGGCGAACTGTTTGACGCCGCCCGTGGCCGGCTGTCCGATGTGGTAAAGCGCATAGTTGGCATTGTGTGTGCGACCTATGTGCGAGAGAGAGAGTGAGAGAGAGAGAGAGAGAGAGAGAGAGAGTGTGAGGGTGTTGAGTCATTTACATTTAATGAGCTTTTGAAAAAAAAAAGAAACAATTGCACCAAATTGCGCAAACATTTGCATTGCAACCAGCACGCGACACTCGACACTCGGCACTCGAGTCTCGAAACTGGAAACTCGACTGGCTGCCGTCAGCTGCTTTCATTTGGCGTCCGCTTAAATATCAGATTAAGCATACGCCGTGTGACACGAGTTGCCCCCGTAGCTGCAGCAGAGCCACGCTCATGTGTGTACGTTAAAGTAAGTCATTAGCAGAAGCTCAAACTGCTCCGTTCATAAAAGCAGGTGCTGAAAAGAACTTTGTGCTGCTGGTGGAATAAGCGTTACCCTCTTGGAAACACTATTTTGGGACAGCTATGCCAGGCAGAATTCTAAATATGGCTAGAGACTCTCCAAAGACTTCCTGCAGTTAGGCAGTCAGCAAGAAAAGGGAGCAAGAGAAAGAGTTTAAGCTTTTGCAGTAAGCGAGAGAAATAAAATATGTAATAATAAATATAATATAATCTTCATCGAGAAGAAATATTTCTAGTACTGATAGAGAGATGTTCATTAGTAAGGAGAAAGATGTAAAGTGTCAGGAAATATTATATCAAGAAATTATTAAATGCTGCATCGTCCTTTAATGTTAAGGCACTGAAAAGAACTCATTAAAAAGAAAGGAAAAATCAGAAAAACTTTTAAGATATAATACTTTCCATTATAAGTATCAAAAAGGAAAAGAGTGTTGTCTATCAATACACACATACGTATTATATATACACACATACACATACAAAGCATTTAAGTGTGAAAGCCATATAGAACTCGAACAGGTGTTACATTCATTGGTCCAAGTTACATAATTCATCAAGGGAATGAACGACAAACTTATGCGAAACAGTTCTGCTTGAAGAGTTGAAAAGAGAGCGGGCAAAGTTTCGCATTGAAATATATTATTGGCCATTTTTTTGCAATCTGAGATGAATATCGAAGCTGTATAATGCTCAAAGGCCCACTCACAATTCTTTGGCAGTTGCTGGCATCGCTGGTGCTGGCAAACAAAAAGTTTAGCTGTGCTCTACTTAATTAAGGCCATAAAAAACGTCTTATACTTATAAGCCGTCAACATCTTTCAATCTCAATTGGTT
The DNA here is from genome assembly GCA_035047485.1 of Drosophila peninsularis. NCBI lineage: Eukaryota > Metazoa > Arthropoda > Insecta > Diptera > Drosophilidae > Drosophila > Drosophila peninsularis. Next base: position 2,060,853 of record JAWNPN010000085.1, on the reverse strand, counting down.
TCATGGCAACAGGATTCCGTGGGCAAAGTTTGCCAGGAGCAGAGTCAAAGCCAATTCCGAAGTCCGCGCCAAGCGCCATTTGCAATTATTGGCAAGCGACCCAAAAGTATGCAACAAACTTGTCAATTACACAAAGTGCACGGCAAATAAACAAAAATAACCGGAAGCAGCGGGAGAGCGAGCGAGGCGAAGTAAAAAGCTGAAGCATAAATAATAATATTGCAGTTGACACAGTTTCCAAACAGGTTGACCCGCCCACAACCCTCTCTATTAGCTGGCGGCATTGCATAAAAGCGCAAAAGTTGAAAAGGCAAAAATATGCTTTGTAGTTGGGGCTTTCATTAGCCAAGAGCGTTGTCAAACAAAATGAAAAAAAAAAAATTGTAATTTAAAAATAAGTAAGAAAGAGAGAGAGAGAGAGAGAAACAGAACAAAACTAATAAATAAGCTGACACACTGTGGGAGCCATTGAAAAGGCAAATGGCAAGAGGAAAAGAAAGCAAAGAAAATATCTCAAATATACAGGGAAACAAGGCAAGGCAGCGAGATAAAAAAGCGACACGAAATGTGGCACAAGTGGCATGTTGCAATGTTAATTGAAGACAAATAAAGGCCTAGCGACAGCAGCTGAGAAGCAGAAGTAGAGGGCGAGAGCGAGAGCATGAGGGAGGTGGGACAAGAAAATGTAGATGAAAACAGACGGAAAACCGCAGCCAAGAGCAGCCGCTGCGCTGCGGGTATAACTTCAAAGGCGATGCAGCGCATGTGACCAAGTGGGCGTGGCAATGGGCGGCAGCTGATGGCAGCGGGCGGCGGCAGCGTGTGACAATTTCGTTGAGCCACTAAAAAGCAAACAGAACAAAAAATAAAACAGAAAAAGACAGCGCTCGGCCCGAAGGCGAATTGGAGCGCAACATTTTAAATTACTAGTGGCAATGGGCACGAGTTTTCTCTCTTCTGCCAAAGTGTCAAAGATATGGAGAGAGAACTGCACTGAGAAATGAAATGTGAAGCATGAATACGCCGTGGAGCCTAGACGAAATAAAGAAAACTGGGTACAAAAGGTTAAAAAGATTGAAGAATCAAGTGTGGCTAGAGCAATCTTGAGATTTGTTTAAAAGCGTCTCTGAAAACGAGAAGTATTCCTAAGATATATAAAAAAAAAAAAAATATATATATATATATATATAAATAAATATAAATGTAAATAAATATATATAAATATATAGATGCAATAGCATAAATGAAAAGCATCTAAGTTGAAATATTATAATTGATCTAAATACATTGCATAAATGGTTTGGGGACGGTAATCAGCAGTTAATAAGGAGAAAACTTTGTTACACACTATAAATATCTTGGCTTTCCAGTAAGCCAAGCATGAAATGTCGGCCAATCAACATAAATAATGCTTCAATTCATTATCATTATTACTGATCTTTGAGGGAATATTTTTTACCAAGTGCGCCTGGCACACAGCCCTTCTCATTTTGGGACTAAAAACAAAAGCCTCGACTGCACAGAGGTAGAACTTCTTCTTCCCTTGAGCTGACTCTTTCATAGGAACAGGATGAAGGTGGTTACTTTACAGCATATAATTCCATTGCTCTCGGATATGTTTGCCTGGCAGACATTGTTTAAATATCTGAAGAATGTGAACATTGTTGAGTAAGACACCAAGAGAGAGAGAGAGAGAGAGATATCAGAAGAGAATCGTTACGCAGTAGGAATTTGAGTTTAGAGTTGCATTTAATTATATATAAGGTATAGGAAAAGTAATGGTCAGGGCTATAATAGTGCTATCAAAAATTATGCAAAATAATAATAACTGATTATTTAAATAGAATTAATATTTCGCGACATATGGCATATTTTAGTGACATATTATTAAACATTTACTTAAAATATATATCTTCATTTTGTCATTGCGTGGCAGCGCATAATAAAATATCAATAAAATTATGATTTTTAAATTTAATGATTATCAATATGTCAAACGTTTAAAGGTCATTAGGCCATGACAAATGCACATCTGTCACTTGAGGCTGCGTGGGGGTGTGTGTTCGGCCGCAGCTTTTGGCCACTTTCGCTTTCTGGCCAATATGGGCAGCAGCTCAATCAATTACGGTACGGTCATTGTGTTGCCACAAAATAAGCATAATAAATTCGCAATTAAATGCTTAAATTGTGCAAATGGTTTGCCAATGCGGTAATGCTGATTGTGGTGCAGTCAGCGCTGCTCAAATGGCAATGGTTAAATGACCATCGCGAAAGCCAGCAAGAGGGAGGGATAGACAGATAGAGAGAGAGAGAGAGAGAGATAGAAGGGCCAGCGGATAGATCTGTGCCGTCTGGGAGAGAGATAAATGCGCGCTGTAAAGGCAAACAATAAAAAGCCAATGCGTGCGAGAGAAATAGGCCGAGGGAGAGGCAGATAGGGAGAGAGAGAGAAAGGGAAAGAGGAAAGGTCCAAGAGGACGTGAGTGTAATTAATGCTTAATTATGCACATTAAAAGCCAAAACCTGACATGGCGGCCGCTCCGTACACCGCTGGCCACGTAATAAATGCGCGCCACGTATGGCCCATAAATTACGCTTGCTCTTCCCCCACGTAAAACTATATGGCGCAGATGCCGCTGGGGGCGTGGGTCGCACTGCCATGGCAGCTGCACACCCATTTGAAAATATCGAATCACAGCTATTGCCCCAATCATAATTGAAAATCGCAAACTGCACACATTAATATGAACTTGCCAAATCGACAGCAACAAAAAAAACAGAGAAATCAGACAAAAAGAGGCAAAGAAATAAGCAAACTGCAACGTGGCGCAGAGCCAACCTATCTAGCGTGGGCTGTTTGGTAAATAAATAGATGATAACGCTGTAAAGTATAGGTATTATACATTTTATGTTACAAATGTTAAGTGAATGTTAGTTAACATTGTTAATGTTATTCTGCCAATGCATTGATAGTAAGCAGATAAACTATAAGTAAACACTAATGAATATGTATGTTATGAGTAACAAATGTTAAGTGAATGTTAGTTAACATTGTTAATGTTATTCTGCCAATCCATGGATAGTAAGCAGATAAACTATTAATAAGTAAACACTAAAGAATATGTATGTTATGAGTAACAAATGTTAAGTGAATGTTAGTTAACATTGTTAATGTTATTCTGCTAATGCAAAGATAAACCATATATATATGTAAACACTAAAGAATATGTAAGTTATGAGTAAACACGACTCGCAGCTGCTCTCTCCACTATGCAAAATGTTTTTATAAAATATAACTGTATTTACATATATAACTAGATGACTCTCATTGGCTCTTCTTTTGTCAGATTCAGTATATTTCACTCTCTATCTCTATTCAGATAAATAATGAAGTAATGTCGATCTTGTAATAAAGGAAAAACATGGCAATTAAGTCTTCACATCAAGTCGCAAACAAATAAATTCACGCATAAAAAATATAGGAAATAAATTTTCATTTTGTGTGAACAATTTAAAAGCAATTTTCTACAGAACTGCCCCAGCCGTGACTCATGCGGCCGTCGCCAGCCGGCCGGCAGTGGGGCCACTTGATTGGCAACGAATTTTGTTTGGGGCCGCGACTTTTTAGCACGCCTGAAAGTCAGGTATTAATAAACGCGCGGCTATATGACACACATTTGTTCAGCTCGTTGAAGCGCTGATGCACAGCTGACACACTTTGGCCATCAACAGCCTGAACATGATCATGATCGTCATGATCGTCATCTTTATGCAATTTCGCTTAAACTGTGCAAAAATGAATTACGCACACTTTTTGCCCGGCTGTCACGCTCGATTTCCAACAATTTCCGCAAAAATTGCTATGAAATATTTTCACTTTGCTCTTTTTGAGTGAAATTTTTTCCTTTCATGCCTGCCACGAGTTTTAATTATAGGCAATAAATTTGTTTTTAATAGCCTGGCATTAAGCACAAAGCTCAGCCAGGCTGCAAAAGAGTGACTAAATAAAAGTAAAAGAATTAACATGGCATATGCGATGCGTGCGATGGAGCTGAAAGATGCATTCGCGCTGCAGCGCTGGACGGAGCACGTGGGCTCCATCAGTCTGAGACGGCAGCAGATCTGCGAACTGTCACATCAGATAGACATATATATATATATATATATATATATATACATACATATATGCATGCCTGACTGCTGAATTTATGCCAGTTGCCGTTTGGCTGCGTGAGAAATTGCTTTTGTGTATTTTGCCAGTGCTTAAATGATTTGTTTTCTATGTGAGCTGCTGGCCATGAAACACGATATTCATTTTTCAGGCACAAAATATTATTTATAGAAGTACGCAAAGCGCAGGTGTTTCAGCAGTCAGTTTCAACAATATAAATGAATATATAATATGCTTAGGTAATTTATTCTCATGCGGCACGCCAATGACAAATTTCAACTGCAAATGATTTCTGCTGGGGAATATGTACTTTAGAGGAGTAAATAAATATGTACATAAGAGAAAATCAAATACTTTTCCATATTATAAAATTTTGTTTATTCATAATTCATAAACGATGGAAATTGTTTTCAAATTGGAGTCGCACTTGGACCAAATTAAATGCAAAAAATATTATATAAATCGAAATGCAATAAAATTTCTAAGAAAACAAATTTGAGGAAACTGAACTGATTAAGTCTGATGGATAACTGAGTTTCGTTGCCAGCTGAAGCTCCTTCGCAGCAATTATTATTTATTTACATAACTACAGTAGACAATCGATAAATGGAAGCACAGACAGCAGCCACAACAGCATGCCACAACGATGCAATCAATTTAATTCCATGCTAATTTAAAATTCAATACACCTGCCCACTTAATATTTAAACTCCTTGCGCGCTCCCGCATTTCTCTTAATTATGTATGTCAAATTTAATTGGCTTGTCAGTGCACAGGCACACAAAGCGAAATCCGAGCGGCACGCTATAAATATATTACACAAAAGTGTGTGTGCCCACCTGGCGTATGCGTGATATATTGACACACATGCATATTTTTATGGCGTACACAGCACAAACAGTTGTTAGACAAATGCACACACACTCCAAAACACACACACACACACTAGACACAGTCGGGTATAAATATCATTTTTGGGGCCGTATAAATATTTGCATTTTGCTAATTTTATTGCCCGGCGATGCGTATGCGCAATATATGCCAGCTACATAATGCACTGCAGCAGCCGAAGCGCCGAGAAGAGCAGCCAATTTAAGCGGCAAATTAAATTTTAAAGCGCAAGACAAGGAGACATTTGTGGCTGAAGTGGAGTGTGGAACGTGGGGTGGGTAAGTCAGCATCAGCATCAGCATCAGAAACACACAATCACAAATCCTTGCAGCAGCCATTTGAAATGCAAAACTCGTGCGCTGCATTTGGAAATCTGCGACATTGTCACATATTCGAGAATTCAGATGTTCTCGCTCTCATACTATTTACCCCCCTCCTCCCGTCTAAATGCCAAGAGCTCATGCTCCGTGCGTGTGTGGGCGAGTGAGGGGTTCAGGAGAATGTCACCCAGAGCCGAGCTTAAAAGGACCTGTGTGCACATTACGTATACGCCGCATATGCAAAATGGCTAAAAGAAAAAATATATAAGAAAATTGCTTGTGTCTGACTGGATAATACCCTGTAAATGTATATGTATATGTATATTATTTATAATATTTATGCAAACTGAACTCTGAATCTAAACTGAACGATATCAAATATTGAGATATAATATTTTTTAAATAATTTCTTATATATCTACTATAATAAATTTCTATAATTAATATCTTTTCCATAGCGATAGAGCCTTACTCTTCAGCAATTTCCAGTTGCAGGGTATCTAAATATAGATGTGGAAGCAGCCAAAATGCTGGAAGTGCAGTTGGCGTAGGTGGGCGCCTTAGACACAGCCTGTTAATAGTAATTTCGAGTCATATTTGCCGCAGCCTTTCGCAGTGCGGCATTGGCACTGATAAATTGTCAACTTGCTGACGTTTGTGATGGAGTAGGAGAGTAACAGTTCAGATAGTGCACGTTTTGCTTCAACATATTCTTTTGGGCTTCCTTTGCCCTCGGCACAGGCTGGAATCGGTGGGGTAAGCCGCAGCCAGGGCCAGTTAGCAGCCAAATAAAATTTAGCCATTACTTTAATAGCCCCGAGAGCTGGCTGGAGACTTATGCAACCTTTTCCGGCCAAATGCAGTTTTGTGGCTTGGCTCGAGCAATGTCTTTTATAATTAATGTGTGTCTGTGTGTGTATGTGTGGGAGTGTGTGTGTGAGAGCTAACAACCTAGACAGAGGCGCATATACCAGGCTTAGGCGGGCTCTAAGGCTTAGGCCAACATTGCGGCATTTAGGCAAATGAGAGCCTCAAACTACACTAAGACCTGCACCCGCACGAACACCCCAAAAAGCCATCAACTGGGGCAATTATGTAGACAAACAAACAAGCTGGCATTAGAGTTGTCACTTCACTCCGCCTATTGATGTGTGTGTGTGTGTGTGTGTGGGTGTGTCTGCGAGCAGGCTCAAAGGGATTACAAACGAAATTGACCAGCAACATAACAGGACAACAACAACAATAAGAGCCTTCAGTCTTAGATTTGCAGTTTATAAAATCACGTGACAAATGAGGGTTGGCTAAGCCCCTTTTGTCCATCCAGCTATCCAGCTATCCAACTATCCATCTAACTGTCCAACTAACCGCCTAGTTTTGTCCTTGCTGCCAGCTGTCATTTGTCTTATGGCCCACATGTGATTTGGCCCATTGTAGGTGCACGTCCCAGCCAATTATTTGAGCTCCTAGTGCCCAACAGCCATGCGTCTTCAGCCAAGTTGTAAATAATAATGGACAAAGTCATGATGGGCCTGGTTCTCCAGAAGGTGAGCGTGTGTGCGTGTTTGGTTTTAATGATAGTTTTCACAAGGCATGTAAGTGCTTCGTATGCATATGCTATGAGATAAGCTTTAATAAATATATATAAATATAAATAAATAATAAATACATAAATAAATATAAATATAAATATAAATAAATATATATAAATATAAATAAACTATATATAAATATAGAAATAAATAATAAATAAAATAAATAAATGTTTATATATAAATATATTAAATATATTAATAAAAAAAATATATAAATATAAATAAATATAAATAAACCATATACAAATAAATATATAAATAAATAAAAATAAATATAAATATAAATAAATATATATTTAAGCCAATGAATATGTATTTAGCTCTCTGCTAGTGTATCTGATTTTTAGCTGGTGGAATCTGAGTTCTTTACTCTAGCTGCTTTAAGCCATTTGTCATTTGTTTTTTAGTTCAAATCGTCGCCTAGATTAGTCCTTATTTTGCTTAGTTTATATATCAAATCTCGTCTTATCTCAATTTTAACCAGTTCAATTCTTGAAATACAATTTAAATATTAAAGATAACAGAAGAATTTTATGATATAATATATAATAATTTTATAATATATAATAATATAATAATATATAATAATATAATAAAATCTGTCTGATAGCTCAGTCTGATCAGAAAAGTATTTCTAATGGGAAGACTTCATTGAGTTTCAATTCACTTTGACTATCTATTAGCTATATAATATCTTTTGTTTGAATAGTTGAATAGTTTTTGTTTATTTGAGCCTGCTGCAGTCAATTCCTACTCAGAAATAAGTCCTACTCCTACGAGAAACAACTTTGACTTTTAACCCTTACAGTTCAACAGAAAAACTCAACATAATTTACTTGTTTCATGGCCGAAAATTGCATTGGAATAATTACGAAGTCATGGGAAGGAGTATATGTGTGTGTGTGTGTTAGTGTTTTCATGCAGCTCGCTGGTGCCTGAAAAAATACTATCTGTGATTGAGTTGGACATATATCCGTGAGTGTGAGTGTGTGTGTGTGTGGGTTGGCATTTTGGCTTACAGTCTGGTTACATTCATTATAATGGCTTATTGTGGCATGAAAAGTGTGTCAGTCGTGTTAGCTGCAAAGGCAATGCTAGCAGCAAAAACAACAACCTTAGCAGGAAGTAGTAGGCTAAGGGGCGTGCCAAGGTGTGGGGGCTGCAGTGACAGTTGACTGCAGCTCACAGTTACAAGGCACGTCACGGCATTGTCCTTTGTTTGCATTGCACTAAGCAAACACAAAAGCCAGACTGACAGACAGACACACACACACACACACACACATATGAAGAGGGCTTATGCAAGGACATGTTTCAGCTACACACAAATTGATGAGCATCGCGTGCGCTTTTGTTCCTTTTTTTTTATTATTTTCCCGTAAACTCTCTGTTTTTTTATGTTTTTTTGTTGTGTTGCGGCAATTTTGATTGATTTCTTGTGGCAAGTCAGCGACGTCTCCCACAGATTGCAAACTGCCAGCGCCCACTCGCCACATGCTCAATCTTGCGCTCGACCCACAGCACAGTGACACACTTCGATCTCTGGGTGTGTACGGCTGTATTAGTGTGCATGTGTGTGTGTGTGTGTGTCGTAAATTGGCAAAAGTAAAAGTCATAAAATGTTACTGGCAAATTCCTCAGAGCCAAGTTTGTTGTACGTGCCGTAACAGTCAACACATTTGTTGCATTAAAATAATTGAACAAAATTGTAAAACAAATAAAACACAAGATATATATATATATATATATATATATATATATATATATATATATATATATATATATATATATAGAAACATTCGCATCGATTGATGTATTGCCTTGTGAGCCTCTGAAGAGCCCCCATCCAGCACTTGACTGACTCGCAATGGTTACTTACAGTTACAGAGGTGGCTAGAGGGGTGCATGTGGGGCGTGGGGAAAATGCTTTTCTTACTTTCGCATGTCAGTTGCTGCGTCGCAACATGAAAATGTTGGCAAATTGCAGACAGCAATTCGAATAGTAAGTACAATTCAAGTATCAAGTGTGAGTATGTGCCAGACATTCATAATATAATAAATGTGTGTGTGTGTGTGTGTGTGTGTGTGTGAGTGCAAACACTCTTCAAAGGGCCTGACATATGTGTGTGTGTGGCACTTGAGTGATGCTAAATGTCTTGCAAGAAAGCAAAATGACATTAAAGCACAATTTACAAGTGACTGCGCTTCAAGTCGAAGACTCGCTGAAACATATTCTCGAAATCGAAAAGTTAGAAATATTCAGTAAGTAGAAGCTGCAATAAAAATGTTTCTTGGGTACTTTTCCCACTCACGTGGAAAAGAGCTGTATAAATATATAACTCATTAACTCACATATGGAAAAGAGGAAAATTCTAAAAGTTATAAATTTGTGTTGGGAAAGAACAACACTATTTTGAGAAAATATTATCTGTTGCCAAAGTTAGATTTGTATATATAATATGTGTATATAGTAATATCAACATCTAGAAATATTGTTGATTCTAGCTTAGGGTCCGGCCGAAGTGTAACTAACTGCGTTTCCATAGAGCATCAAGGTAAATGCAAAATGTGGCAGACTATAGACGTTTCAACAGGAATGGTTTCAACAAGAATGGCTTAAAAGAAAGCCATTGTTCGCGAGCGACCCAAATACCTGAAAGTCACATTCAGGCCAAGTCAAGGCAAGTGTTGCTCATATAGAGCAAAAGTGAATTGATTCTATATTGTGTATTATTTTCCAAACTGAATGAGCTTCACAATTGGTTACACTTCGAGTGCCGCACTATTTGTGAACTTGTTTTTTTTTATTATTATTATTTTCTATTGCATTTTATTATCATAATTCGCTAATGTTCAATGAACCATTGAAACATTGCCAAATTTCTTTACTCCGAATGAAGCCAATTATCGCAGAGGCTAAAGCTTAAATATAATTGCTTAAATATGTATAAAATCTCAAATGTTTATTCGAGTAAATACAATCTGTTGAGGTGGATAGCTGCATGCTTGGCTCATTTTCCATAGTTAAGCATGAACTGGACTTAACTGCCACAGCAAGTGGCAGTCTCAGCAAATGAAAGTAAATGCAGTGAAGCGAGGCAGTTGAAAATTGAGATGGAAAGCAGATGTCAGCTGCAAATACATATGCATTCTCAATCAATTCTATTGCCTGTTGTTGTTGCTCGGCCATTCAAATGCGAAACATGCGAATGCAATCAGCCTGCATCGATGCCAGCCACTCATCAATTACATAGAAACCATTTTTGCAGCTGCTGCTGGGAAACTAATTTTGATTTCAATTTGGATTTGCATCGGAGAGATCGAAGTCGAATAAATCAGCATATGTAACTTGGCAGCCTCAAATGTGACTTAACTAAGAGGACAGCCAGCTGTGAGTAGAAGTAAGCGGCAGTGTCCACTAAGAGATACTACTTACTTATTGTGCAGTCCAACTAAGCAAAACTCTTAAGTTACCAATAATAATATAATTAATAATAATAATTAATATAAAATTATAAAACATTATCGAAAGACCCATTACAAAATAAATATTCATTTATTATGATTGCACAAAATATACTGAAACTAAGAGTCTTTGAGATCAGGGTATAGTGGAAATTTAAAGTTCTTCAGGCATCTCGTAGTCGAGCAGTCTGGACTTTAGTTTTCTACATCTTTAAGAGCCACTGGCTGAGACTTTTAAATTTAATTTAAATTTAATATTCTCTGCTTGATATCTTGTCTCTTGCGATTCGCAACATTTCTATATATAATATAATAATAATAATAATAATAATAATAATAATAATAATAATAATAATAATAATAATAATAATAATAATAATAATAATAATAATAATAAAACAATAATAATAATAATAATATAATAATAATGATTTAAAATAATATAATTTGAGTATTCTTCAGATTATCACAGTAAATCTCAGTATTTCTTCAACTGGCTGTTTACCTCAACGGCCAGACACACAGAAATCATTTCAAGTTCAACCAGGGACTCCAATTTATTGCTACCCCATTGCCTCTGAGCGTACAGGGTGTGAGTGCAGCCACATTTCACACAAATTCGAAACCAATCAATAAGTCAAGCGTCAGGGCCAAACGCATTTAAATTACTATTGCCGAGCGCCAAGCCTGTAACTAGCACTAGTCAGTGGGCGTATGCAGCCACGCCCCCCTATTAGCATTTATTTAATTAATAAATTGGCTGCATTATTGCAGATCGAACTGCAACTAAAGTGCAGAGTTCAACTGAAGCTTGTTAATCATGAGCAAGCGCATACGCATGTGTGTGTGAGTGTGCGTGTGTGTGCGTGTGTAATTGCGTGTGCGGTGTCTGCCTTGCGCTCTCGCGCATAAATAAACAACGCAAATTCCCAAATATTATACATATAAACTGTACAAAATGGCTGCAAGCAGCAGCGCCGCAAACTTTCACCAACAAGCTGCCCTCGTTAGCCCCTGCTTCGGCTCCTGCTCCTGCTCCTGCTCCTGCTTCTGCTCAATGGGTAACAAGTTTACACAACAAAATGGCGCTACACACGCCAAACAACAAGTGCAGCGTGCACAGCGCAGCTCCACGAGAAAAGAGTCAACTTTATATAAAAACAAAGTTTTGTTAAACGCAATGTTTATTGAGCGTCCCCAAAGTTTGCAGCGCGTCTTAAGGTAACCAGCTGGAGATGAGTCGTGAGTCGTGAGTCGCGCCTAATAATAATAGTATGAATTGGAATACAGCTTAAAATAGTTCATTAACGTATATTACCAGGTAATATTATGACCACTGTAAGGCAATTCTGCAGGGAATCGAATGGAATATTGTTCAGATATATATATTATATTATTATATACATATAGCCTACATCTCAGCTGCCATCTGTCAAGCTCTGTCATCAGCTTTAGCTGCAATGACTAAAATCTACTTTCAATTCCTAAATATCTGAGTTCACTTACAGAACTCAGCCTGGTCAACAGTTAATTGGAATTAGTCTAGACAATTCCACAGAGTTGTCAAGCTGAGCCTGACAGTAAGTCTTGCATGCACAACATTTGGCAATTCTCGCGTCACGCAGTCATCTCGACACGCACACATACTCACATGTGTGTGTGTGTGTGTGTTTGCACATTGTCAGCGCTAGGTGGAGCCAAAGAAAATGCCATTTCACTGTTTATTTGTTTGTTTGCGTGTTGTTTGTTTATTAGTGGAATTTTTAATCAAAGTTGCAGAAGTTGACATACCTGAGCAGCAGCAGCAGCAGGAGAACAGGTCAAAGTTTTTTTTTCTCTTTTTGTTTTTTTGTAATCAGGCGACCGCGCGGCGCTTTTTGGCTTTCTCCCCACAGTGTGCACTCTGTGTAATTCCTTTTGGCTGTTTTGTTGGCTAAACTCTTGAAACTTTGCTGCCATGTAAACTGTCAGCGACTGCGTGCAGAGCACACACACACACACACACACAGTCTACACACTTGAGCGCTTATCTTACTAAGGTCTAAAAAACTTTTGTTTACACGTTGCGCCCTCGAGACACATACGCACACGAAGCAAAAATACTAACTAGACGTCCACACAGCGAATTGTTTATGTTTATCTACAACTTTTCCAGTAGGTAAATATATATATATACGAGTATATACTATATGCTACCACTAGGATATATGCTATATATATGGCTGTAAATATGGCTATTAATAAAACTAAAGTGCTTACTGTTGACGTATTTGCAGACACGCACATGCATACATAGAGAAACTATTTTTGTCATGTGGGTACGGAGGAAAGGATCTGACCGAAGCAATGCATACAATATGAAAGATATATTTATAAGATATCATATATATAAATAAATATATATATTTATGAAAGATATTTTATAATCTGGAAACTCTAAGTGAAAGAAGCATAAGCTATCTTACCTCCTCTTGCTGGGTTAGCATATCACGCCCACTGCTTGTGAGTCTAGCCACTAGCTTCAAAGATCAAAGAATCATATATGTGAGTGGAGGAATCCTAAAAGGATTTTCAGCTCTTATCTGTGCACTGTTTATTTATTCATACCATATTTATTTTTAAAATTTATATTATATAGATATTGTGCTTAGCTATCAAAATTGATCTATCCATAATTTATCTGAAATTTGATATAAGACGCCAGTCTGGCACCAGTTCGTGTGCTTCTTAGTCTGCAGATTGAAAAGCATCTTTTTGAAGACTATTAAAAAGACTTTCAATTTGAAATGTTAAGTTGCCAGTTCTCAGTAGAACTCAAGAACATCTTAGAATGCTCAAGTAAGTTGGTCCTCTTTAATGTAGGATACACGATTAGAGTCTTTGATATTTTCCTAATTTGAAGCAGTAGAAAGCAAAGCTGACCAGATGAGGCCGCATCGGTTAGCCACAGTTTTGAGCAGAAATAATATATTTGAATTATTATTTTTGACTTGATCAGCAATCAGTTGGTAGCTCATTCAGTCAGCCAGGTCTTAAATATCTGCATGTGATTCACTCATTTTCTGTGCCACATTTATTGAATACTTACGCATGAGCCACATTTTTGTCAGATTGTTTTATTATTGAACTTATTTGCCGAGATCGTTTTTTAATTAAAACGCCGCTCGGTCACGCCAAATTGCATTAAAATTGCACTCAATTTGCATATGGCACCGAGGTCAGCATCCATATGTATCACATGTATCTATCTCTATATATACATATATATTTTATGTGTTTTTTGTATATACGCGAAAATATTACTCATACGCCGGGTGGCCAATCGAAATGAAAATAAAATACGCTAGCAAATTTCAAGTGCATGTAGTCCATGTGCGCGTATGCTCTCTGCTTGTGCAATATTTTTTACAGTATTTACATTTTTAGCATATTTATGCAGTCGCAGCAGCAGCAGCAACAATGTAAGCACGTCAACAACTGCAGATTTTTCGAGTAGTTGTTGTTGTTGTTGCTGCTGATGTTGTTGGTGTTTGGCATGGCATGTTGTTGCCCAGCAGACCGTAAAGGAATTGCAATGCAAACAGAATGTTAGACACTCGCAGCTGCAGCTAAAGCTGAAATGAGTTTTCGCAACAATTTTTCCAGCTGTTTAAATGGTTGGCTCGCAAATAGAAATAGTTGCACTGCTTTACTCCAAGCTCAATCGAAATATGGCAACTATTTGGCAATTTAAGCGCCCAAAAGCCTCGAGCTGGGTTCCAAAGTTTTGACCCCAACCCCAATACCAGCAGCAGCAGCAGCGGCCGCATAAAAGTTGCGCAAAAACTAAATATAAACAAGCATATAAAAAGGGGCAACTAGCTGGCAGGAACAAAATCACATAAAAGAAAACTTGGGAGCATAATAAAGCCGAGAGTGCACGACTCTCGGTTGACCTGCAGCTGGGGCTAAGTAACTCGCATTAAACAAACATACGTTGCATAAGCGTAAGCCCACATACCAAATGCGATTACCTTAGCACTTGTACTAAATGAATTCATAGACTCAAGCAGAGTTGCTTGAGGATTACATATATTGAGTGAAGACCTTTATACCAATTCTCAGAGACTATTTCCCATTATGCCCCAAGTTCGTATAGATGGACTCAGCTTGCTTTTCCTGATTATGTTGTGCTCCATAATAGGCTGCGACTAGCTAGCTAATCTATCTCTGAGGCAACCACCTGTGTCAAGACTGCCATGCAACTCCTGCTGAACACTTCACTTATTACAGGGTGTAGAAAATATGTGCGGCAGCCGCAAGTTGAACAAGCCCAACAAAAGCGTAGCAAAAATTCATTTCCCAATAACGAAATGAAAAATAAAAAAAAAAATTTATACAAACACAAATACTGGTGCAGGCAGCTGCGGTAAGCAAAAACCGCAACTGGTCAAAGGAAACGAAGCGATTTTTTGTTAAGACCGGCTAACAAATTGTTAACGGGTTTGCCTCAAAGATATTCAATATATATGCACATATATATATAATAAGGATGAAGAGCAAATTCCCTCGGGTAAAAATAAAACGAAAAGCGAAAAAAGAAAATAATATGAGATTGCAGAGTATTGGAAATTTTAATATACGATTATTTTTGCAAGCGTATTATATTATCTGAATATACTTTTAATCTTGTATTTCCCAATTAAATTCCTAGGCAAGTTCAAGTATTTTCATGCCATTAGACGAACAGTAAGAAGAAGAGCTCTGAGTAAGCCAACTGCCCACCTCATAAGGGATACCTGAAAGTGGGTCAGAGAAGCAAGTATCAATTCATGTTTCTATTCCTCAATATTCTCCCAGGTTTTTTATTTATTTTCTTTTATTATTTTGCTGTGCTCTGTTTCGTGTTTTGTGTTTTGTGTTTTGTGTTGCCTGCACAAATATTTTTATAACAAGCGGCACACACCCACACACACATGCAGAAATGTAATCAGTGGGCGCTGAGCGCAAAGATTGGAAAATTCCTCATTCAGAACAAAGGCAAGAGCAGAGTCTGCTGAAAAAGCAAGGCAAATATGCTGCGGCAATTAATTTTAATTAATTTTATGTGTTTTTTTTTTTTATTTTGAGCTTTTTTGCTGAGGCAAGGGGAGCCACGAGTCTAATAGATTTTTCAAGGAATTTATTGGCGGCTTTGCTCTTAATTTCAAATTGGGGAGCAACCGCAACGAGCGCTGCCCGAAAATGAAATGGAAAGCGCAAACACAAAAAGGCTCGGGCACTTAACAAAGGCAAGGACCTTTGCAAAAAAGGATATCAATGTCGTTACGTCGCCTAATGTGCCCCGGGAGCGTGGCAAGCCGGGCCACTCGCTGCCTGCATAAGTGGGTGGCATTTGAGGCGCCTCACTTAGGCGTCGTTTAGCGATAAAAGAGACATTTGGCATGCCAAACAGTTTGTCTCCAACTTTAAACTGTAAACTGCAAACTGGCACCGAGCACAAAAACAAAAGATAGTCCACACTTTATGTACTTCAGCACATACCCTGTAAACTGAAAGTGTGCTGTAGGGCAGGCAGTGCCCCAGCTGCATAATTAATTTGAGTGCATATTATTCAATTTAAAAAATATGTATATGCCAGCTCAGAAACTGAAGAAAATATTAATAGAGAAATTTTATTTTTATTTTGCGAAAGGATGGGTATGCCACAGTCGAGTTTCTCCCAGCTCGCCCAGTTAGCTTACTTAGCTTACATCTTGCGTGCTGTTGTTGTTGTGCGAACATATTCAGCAGATTCCGTAGATGGTTTTTAGAACGTTTGCAGCAGCGGCAGCAGCAGCAGCGACGGCAGACGGCGGCATCAGCGACAGCATTTGAGAGTGAAATATCGTTAACCTAATTTCAGTTCCAACGGCTCCATCGGAGTTGTTTTTGTGGCCAAGGCTCCGCACAATGCTTAGCCATAAATTTGCTTTATCTTTATGACTTGTTTTGCGTTTTGTTCTTGTTTTCTTTCGGCTGCTTTTCTAAATTTCACTTTATTTTTTGTCATTGCCGCCCTTTTTCCCGAGCTCGTGTTAAATAAAGCTGCACGAATTAGCTTAAAACATTTTTTGCTTTTTCTTTGTTTGTTTTTTTTTCTTTTTGCTTTCCTTTTCGCCATTTTTTTCTCTCGCATTTTCGGTGGCACTTAAAATTTATGTTTTTGTTTTAATTTTTATTGGCAGCCATTTTGGCTGGAAGCGAAGCCAGAGTCCCGCTCAGATCTCTCACTAGGCAACGAGGTGTCTGCGTGTGGGTGTGAATTTGTTTATGTGTGCGCTTATCACACCCGTGGGTCCAGTTACAAAGGCGCCCGACGCTTAAGAAAACATATCAAAATCGATCAAAATAATATGGGAACGGATATGCGATAGCAGAACTTGTTGTCGATGGAGCTCTTGACTCAAAAATAAATATATATATATATTTATATTGCTCAAATGTCAATCAGATAAGCTGATAGTGGCACTTAAACTAAAACATTAGTGTGAATGAAGGGCTTCGTGATATATAAATGCTAAAGTAAACTGCGATTACTTGATATAACCTTAAGTGTAATTGTATTCAATATAATAGCTGGTGGCAATAAAGTATACTATAGTATAAGTAATGTGAGCAAGAACCTTTGATCACTAGTGCTTGGAAGCTTTATATATTATATTATATTATATTATATTAATATAATGAGTTAATTAACTCATAATATAAAATAATATAAATACTCAGGTTTGTAAGTTTTCAGGTGGCTGACAGCATATTCAAGTATGAAAACTTCTCTTTATTAAGATAGTATTCTTGATGATGATCCGATAACATATGCTTATTCTCAAGGTAATCTGGGAGAGCAAAAAGTATTCTCAGGACTCGTACGAGTAACACTCGTAAATAAATATATCATATAATAATGTCGTACAATATTTTCATAACGAAAGCAAACATATAATATAAATAAAGTGACTGGCATTTGTCTCAATTTCAGCCTGCCCTCTAGTAATCGCTTAACCGTGTCTAATCTGCTGGAATTGCATCGCACAACTTCCCTAACTTAGCTATCTCGTATGCTCTGATTTTTGATTGAAAGTTAATACAATTAAGTGAGATATTTAAATGCAGCCCTGACCTAAATGCTGTAAATTAGCTGCCACTTACACAGGCATCTTTATCGCAATGGATGTGAATTTGGGTTAATTGCTTAGCCAGCTAACTAGAAACCGACTAAAGGCAATTGAAAATCTCATCCTAATATCAAAAATCTGTATCACACATGCCTGGCAGTGTGTCTCCGTGTTAAATGGGAATCGCATGCATTTAAGTTAATGGCATGTGCACACTTTTGCTGCTACTGCAACAGCAACAAATGCAATTAAATCGGTTAAACATTGAATTAAATTATGGCATATTAAATGGCACACAAATAAAGTGGATAAAATGCGATTAAAATGATATATGAAGGGCGTTGAGGCCTCGCCCTCCAAACAACAAATGCAGACGAGCAGCTGCATTAGAAATTAATGCGCAACAAATCGCAAATGCAGGCGCATTTGCTATGAAAATTATAATTAAATATTTGATTGATACACCGGACCGTGGGGCGTATGAGCTATGTGAGAGAGGGCAGTCTTCACATGAATATTAAAGGCTAATTAAGATTGAGGTTGTGGACGGGGGATTTCTTGGCCTATTGGCAAGTGCATGTGTAATTGAATTGCCCGAGCGAACTCAGCTGCAGCAGCTGCATTAAATTTTAATATCCAGGGACAGAGGGCGCGCCCGTCTTGGCCATAAAGCGCGGCTAATTGACAGCAATGCGCCGTTCTGTAAGCCGCTGCGAAAGCCGAAATGTAATCAAATTTATGCGAGACAATTGAAAGTGCGGCTATAAAGCAGGGAACGTAATACGCATTCATAAACAAAGCAATAACAAAGCAAAGTGCGAAAGCAATATGCAAATGAATGAAAAGCGACTGTCAAATGCCCAAACAGCTGGCGGCACCAGGAGCAGACGACGGGCTGGCCGTAAACGCAGATAACAACAGGGGGCAGACCAAGCTAACTGCGAGCCGTCGACCATCTACTCTATCCAAACTGATTTGAAGAAAGTGTAAAACAAATCTAATTGCATTGACCAAACTTTTCAATGATCGAAATATTCATAAGGAATTAAAAGAATTAGTTAAAGAGTAAAGTGGCATAATACATATTATAAGATAAATTATACAATTATATTATAAGAGATTAGAATTTATATTAATAGAAATTATAGTTGAAGTTTTCATTGCATTTCCTTATATATAATATTATGTATTAAAACCCTGTCTGACTCAGAGTGTTACATAGCTCGCCACAGATTCAATATATCCTTAACATCGTGGCCCTTGCAAAGAAGTCATGAATACTTCGGACTTTGGTCGTATAGTCTTTGAAGAAAATTTTCAATTAAAGATGCGCAGCGAAAAAGGAGTCAAAGCGAATGTTGTTCGGAGCGAAATTAGGAATTAATTAAGGCAGCAGCAACAGACAACAACAAGAGCAGCAAATGCCGTATAATTTCAAGCGGAAACCAGCCAAACAAACAAAACTACGCAAAAGCGCCCTGGGTTAGGCTATACAAAACACTGCAATGGAGTAGGGTCTGTCGAGATACACAGAGACAGAGAGAGAGAGAGAGAGAGGTGGGCTGGAAGTTAGGGATAGCTAGACCGAAAATTTATTTGTGCGTTGATTGCGCGCAAATGATGATCATTTAATTAAGCACGCAACAGCGCACAGGCCAGCAGCGGGAGACGGGCGGAAGCAGCGGGAGGGCCGCCATCTTGGCCGGAAGTGGCGGCACCTTCATTTTGAACGGCCGCTGTGGCCGCAAAAAGAACACAATCTGTTTGTGTTTTGCATTTGGCCGCGACCGCAATTTGATGGGCCTGTTATGAAATTCGTATTTCTCTTCAAATTTTATTTTATTTCTCTTTTTTTTTTTTTTGCTCGGGCCAAGTTTGGACTTTGATTGGTTTACTTAATGGCCTCTTGTCAGCGCTTGGGACTGCAATTTTTGTTATTTTGATTTGCATTGTAAATTGGGCAGACGCCTACAAAAATGTGGAGCACTGGCATTGATTAAAATTGTATTTATTTTTAATTAAAAGCCATTTGAGTGCAAATTATATGGCCTCACAAAATTAGCGAATTCCGGGGCTCAACATCTCTCGCTGGCGCCAGAGAAAACGAAAACCTTGTATTTCTAATTAGACTAGAAATCCAATTAGGTGCTAAAAAACTGACCCGAATGCAAAATGGAAGTAATACAAAAAAAAAAAGTTAAAACATTTTATGCTGATGTCTTTTGACAGCCTTTCACAATTGAAGTAGACAAGTACCTGTAATTGAATACTTTTTCTGTTAAGGAAAAGGCTATATTGGGTAGATAGAAATCGTAAAGAATTATTTAACAAATATTGAAAAAGCTCGAAGGACTAGATCCAAATTATCCAAATAGCCCGCCTTGTCCTCAGAATGTACCTATGTGTACTCTATAAATTAAAGTCTGCTTATATTAAGTTGCCTAAAAAGAAGCAGGACATAACCTATAAATACTTCACCAAATATAAATAAATCAATAATTAAAACTGCTTTTAGCTTGTGAGATAGATTTTTATAATTGGGCATAGCCAACAGGCAATGTGATTATATATAATATGTATATATACTTATTTGCTAGACATATATCCTGCCACAGGTGCAGGTCATTGTATTATCTATTTAAACCACTTGATTTAATCAAAGCAACATAGTTTTCTCGATTGCTCTGAAGCTCAATAACCAAAAGTGATTATTTCACAACTGCAGAGAACTTTCCCCGTTCGCTTCAATAAATTTGCATAGCCAATGTCACAGAGCACGCGCACATGCATGCATGTGTACACTGTATGCCCTTAACCAACTGTGCAGAGGACACTTATAACTAGCATTGCCCTGCCATTTGCTGCTATCATCTAAAGCGGACTCCTGGGATTTTGCCAATGCCGCATTTTGCAGCCATATATAACGTGGGGCCAAGTTCCACTCGCCAACATTGCGGCAATTTGTGGACACACACAGACGCACTCCAATAGATATTAATACCAAATGAAAATTGAAATTATGTCCATGGCCCACACTCGAGTGTGGCGCAAATGCGCAGGACAAACTTTTATGCCCCTCGCGAACTGGCTGCGAACTTGGTGCCGGCTGTGCCCCGGTTCCGTTCGACAGTTATTATACTGAAACACAACCCTGCACCACCCACACCCACACACGCACACGCACGCACAATCATATCCATAATCAATGATAATCCGCTGGCGTATTATAACCACATTAACAGTTAGGCACGTTCGATACAATTCGTTACGTTTCGATAGATTTCATGCTCATTTCAGCTATCGCTCCGTGCGGGTGTGTAAGTGTGTGTGTGTGTGTGTGGCATAACAAATATAATTGTGTACAATTTGCGTAACATGCTTTTGGGCAAGTAAAGCGGGTGGGTTTTAGTGCGCAAATTGAATTGCAACCAACTTAGCTGGATTTACGTAAACCCACAAAAAGGCCCCATGCAACCTCAACGAACCACCCGCCCAAAAATCTTCATTATTTCTGCTGCTGCCGGTGAAATGCGTGCGGTATATCATAAAGCGTAAACTGTGACTGCAATCACTGTGAATGCTGATTGTTTTTGGGGGCGTGGCACGAGGAGTGAAAGGGCACTGCTGTCGGGTATCGAGTTTCGGCTCGTTGCCAGCAGACATAACCACAAAATCAATCAAAAGTGTATGCCAGTTCGCCGCATTATATGGCAAATGAATCGAATAACGCAGCTGCAACCGCAGCTACAAGACAAATGACAGTTTAAAAGTCTGGCAATAAATGATGCTGAGTCCATAGCATCTTCCCCTGCAGAATCTCAAAGTTTGCCAAAATAATTGTTTCCCATTTTACTTTCCAATGCAATCAAATCAAAGTGAGCCGCAAAAATGTGGCTCATTAAATTCAGATTTCGTGCAGCGTCATAAATTGTCTTTGAATTGGTTCATCTAAGCTCCTGATTGCTTGTTATTTATTTATAAATTATCTGGCAGGTTCCTTAGGAAATGAGGTTAGTCCTCTCAACAATCTCTTGTGATATCCTAAACCCATTGAAAAGAAACAAAAAATACCAGCCGGTGGCGCAAGCAACACACACATACAACATACAGCATACATCATAGAGCATACAACAAACGCATACAGCATACACATACAGCATACGCATACAGCATACGCATACAACATACAGCATACAGCATACAGCATACGCATACAGCATACAGCATACGCATACAGCATACGCATACAGCATACAGCATACAGCATACAGCATACAGCATACAGCATACAGCATACAGCATACAGCATACAGCATACAGCATACAGCATACAGCATACAGCATACAGCATACAGCATACAGCATACAGCATACAGCATACAGCATACAGCATACAGCATACAGCATACAGCATACAGCATACAGCATACAGCATACAGCATACAGCATACAGCATACAGCATACAGCATACAGCATACAGCATACAGCATACAGCATACAGCATACAGCATACAGCATACAGCATACAGCATACAGCATACAGCATACAGCATACAGCATACAGCATACAGCATACAGCATACAGCATACAGCATACAGCATACAGCATACAGCATACAGCATACAGCATACAGCATACAGCATACAGCATACAGCATACAGCATACAGCATACAGCATACAGCATACAGCATACAGCATACAGCATACAGCATACAGCATACAGCATACAGCATACAGCATACAGCATACAGCATACAGCATACAGCATACAGCATACAGCATACAGCATACAGCATACAGCATACAGCATACAGCATACAGCATACAGCATACAGCATACAGCATACAGCATACAGCATACAGCATACAGCATACAGCATACGCATACAGCATACGCATACAGCATACGCATACAGCATACGCATACGCATACAGCATACAGCATACGCATACAGCATACGCATACAGCATACAGCATACGCATACAGCATACGCATACAGCATACGCATACAGCATACAGCATACAGCATACAGCATACAGCATACAGCATACAGCATACAGCATACAGCATACAGCATACGCATACAGCATACGCATACAGCATACAGCATACAGCATACGCATACAGCATACGCATACAGCATACGCATACAGCATACGCATACAGCATACAGCATACAGCACACAGCATACGCATACAACATGCGCATACAGCATACACATACAGCATACGCATACAGCATACGCATACAGCATACGCATACAGCATACGCATACAGCATACAGCATACAGCATACAGCATACAGCATACAGCATACAGCATACAGCATACAGCATACAGCATACAGCATACAGCATACAGCATACAGCATACAGCATACAGCATACAGCATACAGCATACAGCATACAGCATACAGCATACAGCATACAGCATACAGCATACAGCATACAGCATACAGCATACAGCATACAGCATACAGCATACAGCATACAGCATACAGCATACAGCATACAGCATACAGCATACAGCATACAGCATACAGCATACAGCATACAGCATACAGCATACAGCATACAGCATACAGCATACAGCATACAGCATACAGCATACAGCATACAGCATACAGCATACAGCATACAGCATACAGCATACAGCATACAGCATACAGCATACAGCATACGCATACAGCATACGCATACAGCATACGCATACAGCATACGCATACAGCATACGCATACAGCATACAGCATACGCATACAGCATACCGCATACAGCATACAGCATACAGCATACAGCATACGCATACAGCATACGCATACAGCATACAGCATACAGCATACAGCATACAGCATACAGCATACAGCATACAGCATACAGCATACAGCATACGCATACAGCATACGCATACAGCATACGCATACAGCATACGCATACAGCATACAGCATACAGCATACAGCATACAGCATACAGCATACAGCATACAGCATACAGCATACAGCATACAGCATACAGCATACAGCATACAGCATACGCATACAGCATACAGCATACAGCATACAGCATACAGCATACAGCATACAGCATACAGCATACAGCATACGCATACAGCATACAGCATACAGCATACAGCATACAGCATACAGCATACAGCATACAGCATACAGCATACAGCATACAGCATACAGCATACAGCATACAGCATACAGCATACAGCATACAGCATACAGCATACAGCATACAGCATACGCATACAGCATACAGCATACAGCATACAGCATACAGCATACAGCATACAGCATACAGCATACAGCATACAGCATACAGCATACAGCATACAGCATACAGCATACAGCATACAGCATACGCATACAGCATACGCATACAGCATACGCATACAGCATACGCATACAGCATACAGCATACGCATACGCATACAGCATACAGCATACAGCATACAGCATACGCATACAGCATACGCATACAGCATACGCATACAGCATACGCATACAGCATACGCATACAGCATACGCATACAGCATACGCATACAGCATACAGCATACAGCATACGCATACATCATACGCATACAGCATACACATACAGCATACGCATACAGCATACGCATACAGCATACAGCATACAGCATACAGCATACAGCATACGCATACAGCATACGCATACAGCATACACATACAGCATACGCATACAGCATACGCATACAGCATACGCATACAGCATACAGCATACAGCATACAGCATACGCATACAGCATACGCATACAGCATACACATACAGCATACAGCATACAGCATACGCATACAGCATACGCATACAGCATACGCATACAGCATACGCATACAGCATACGCATACAGCATACGCATACAGCATACGCATACAGCATACAGCATACGCATACAGCATACGCATACAGCATACAGCATACAGCATACGCATACAGCATACGCATACAGCATACACATACAGCATACGCATACAGCATACGCATACAGCATACAGCATACAGCATACAGCATACGCATACAGCATACGCATACAGCATACAGCATACAGCATACGCATACAGCATACGCATACAGCATACACATACAGCATACGCATACAGCATACGCATACAGCATACAGCATACAGCATACAGCATACGCATACAGCATACGCATACAGCATACACATACAGCATACGCATACAGCATACGCATACAGCATACAGCATACGCATACAGCATACAGCATACAGCATACAGCATACGCATACAGCATACGCATACAGCATACGCATACAGCATACGCATACAGCATACAGCATACAGCATACAGCATACAGCATACAGCATACGCATACAGCATACAGCATACAGCATACGCATACAGCATACGCATACAGCATACGCATACAGCATACGCATACAGCATACAGCATACGCATACAGCATACGCATACAGCATACAGCATACAGCATACAGCATACGCATACAGCATACGCATACAGCATACGCATACAGCATACGCATACAGCATACGCATACAGCATACGCATACAGCATACGCATACAGCATACGCATACAGCATACAGCATACAGCATACAGCATACGCATACAGCATACGCATACACCATACACATACAGCATACGCATACAGCATACGCATACAGCATACGCATACAGCATACAGCATACAGCATACAGCATACAGCATACAGCATACAGCATACAGCATACAGCATACAGCATACAGCATACAGCATACAGCATACAGCATACGCATACAGCATACGCATACAGCATACGCATACAGCATACGCATACAGCATACACATACAGCATACGCATACAGCATACGCATACAGCATACGCATACAGCATACAGCATACAGCATACAGCATACGCATACAGCATACGCATACAGCATACACATACAGCATACGCATACAGCATACGCATACAGCATACGCATACAGCATACAGCATACAGCATACAGCATACAGCATACAGCATACAGCATACAGCATACAGCATACAGCATACAGCATACAGCATACGCATACAGCATACGCATACAGCATACGCATACATCATAGAGCATACGCATACAGCATACGCATACAGCATACAGCATACAGCATACAGCATACGCATACAGCATACGCATACAGCATACGCATACAGCATACGCATACAGCATACGCATACAGCATACGCATACAGCATACAGCATACAGCATACAGCATACAGCATACAGCATACAGCATACGCATACAGCATACGCATACAGCATACACATACAGCATACGCATACAGCATACGCATACAGCATACGCATACAGCATACGCATACAGCATACGCATACAGCATACAGCATACAGCATACAGCATACAGCATACAGCATACGCATACAGCATACACATACAGCATACACATACAGCATACGCATACAGCATACGCATACAGCATACAGCATACAGCATACAGCATACAGCATACGCATACAGCATACGCATACAGCATACGCATACAGCATACGCATACAGCATACAGCATACGCATACAGCATACGCATACAGCATACAGCATACAGCATACAGCATACGCATACAGCATACGCATACAGCATACGCATACAGCATACAGCATACAGCATACGCTTACAGCATACGCATACAGCATACGCATACAGCATACGCATACAGCATACGCATACAGCATACAGCATACAGCATACAGCATACGCTTACAGCATACGCATACAGCATACGCATACAGCATACGCATACAGCATACAGCATACAGCATACAGCATACGCATACAGCATACGCATACAGCATACGCATACAGCATACGCATACAGCATACGCATACAGCATACGCATACAGCATACAGCATACAGCATACAGCATACAGCATACAGCATACGCATACAGCATACGCATACAGCATACACATACAGCATACGCATACAGCATACGCATACAGCATACACATACAGCATACGCATACAGCATACGCATACAGCATACAGCATACAGCATACAGCATACAGCATACAGCATACGCATACAGCATACGCATACAGCATACACATACAGCATACACATACAGCATACGCATACAGCATACGCATACAGCATACAGCATACAGCATACAGCATACAGCATACGCATACAGCATACGCATACAGCATACGCATACAGCATACGCATACAGCATACGCATACAGCATACGCATACAGCATACAGCATACGCATACAGCATACGCATACAGCATACAGCATACAGCATACAGCATACGCATACAGCATACGCATACAGCATACAGCATACAGCATACAGCATACGCTTACAGCATACGCATACAGCATACGCATACAGCATACGCATACAGCATACGCATACAGCATACAGCATACGCATACAGCATACGCATACAGCATACAGCATACAGCATACAGCATACAGCATACAGCATACAGCATACAGCATACAGCATACAGCATACAGCATACAGCATACAGCATACAGCATACAGCATACAGCATACAGCATACAGCATACGCATACAGCATACGCATACAGCATACAGCATACAGCATACAGCATACAGCATACAGCATACAGCATACAGCATACAGCATACAGCATACAGCATACAGCATACAGCATACAGCATACAGCATACAGCATACAGCATACAGCATACAGCATACAGCATACAGCATACAGCATACAGCATACAGCATACAGCATACAGCATACAGCATACAGCATACAGCATACAGCATACAGCATACAGCATACAGCATACAGCATACAGCATACAGCATACAGCATACAGCATACAGCATACAGCATACAGCATACAGCATACAGCATACAGCATACAGCATACAGCATACAGCATACAGCATACAGCATACAGCATACAGCATACAGCATACAGCATACAGCATACAGCATACAGCATACAGCATACAGCATACAGCATACAGCATACAGCATACAGCATACAGCATACAGCATACAGCATACAGCATACAGCATACAGCATACAGCATACAGCATACAGCATACAGCATACAGCATACAGCATACAGCATACAGCATACAGCATACAGCATACAGCATACAGCATACAGCATACAGCATACAGCATACAGCATACAGCATACAGCATACAGCATACAGCATACAGCATACAGCATACAGCATACAGCATACAGCATACAGCATACAGCATACAGCATACAGCATACAGCATACGCATACAGCATACGCATACAGCATACGCATACAGCATACAGCATACAGCATACAGCATACAGCATACAGCATACAGCATACAGCATACAGCATACAGCATACAGCATACAGCATACGCATACGCATACAGCATACAGCATACAGCATACAGCATACAGCATACAGCATACAGCATACAGCATACAGCATACAGCATACAGCATACAGCATACAGCATACAGCATACAGCATACAGCATACAGCATACAGCATACAGCATACAGCATACGCATACAGCATACGCATACAGCATACAGCATACAGCATACAGCATACGCATACAGCATACAGCATACGCAGGCAGCATATAGCATACAGTACGATCCATAGACATGACAAAGAATGAAGGCATAGTCAAATCTATTATTCGTAAATAGTATCTCCATATATATATACATACTTATAACTCATCTAATTAGCTAAATATTTATTTTCATTAAATATATTTGCTTTATATGAAAAAGAGTTATGTAACTGACTTTTGCACTTTCCTTTAAAGTTTTCTTAAGCATTATTCTTAGTTATTTACATTGTAGACTCATACCGCTTTACATTCGCGTGGAATGAATAGCTTGATTGTAATTTCCTCGATAGATCATTCGTTTATTCTCTTTCAGAGTTTTATATCCGCATCACACTGTGTTGTTTTCATTTCTATCAATCTACAATCTCTCATTAAGAAGTTATCTCCAACAGAGTTCAATGCAACCATAAGCAATTTTAAGAATTGTGTCACTTGGAATCGAGTTTCGATTGTTGTTTGAGCAACTAGCAAGTCCGCTGAACCTCGTAGTTTATGGCCTTAAATATGCTTGCAAGTCGTTAAAATGCACTGGCAAGCGTCAATTTAGAGTTTGACAGAACAGCTTTTCTGCTGCGAGTTGCAACGCGCATCAAGTGTGGAGCAGATTTGGGGTAGGAGTTGGGCAGCTCCACGTTGGCTGGGTTAAACGAGAAATTTGATTACAACATAGGCGAAACTGCATTAGTGCATAAATCCATGTCAAGTCGCTGAGAGAAAATTCAATTAGCTGACATAATTCTATTTATGCGCTGACAGCTGGCAAACGCTACACAATATACGCCAAAGGGGTTTTAAACTTGACAACTATGTGTGGGTGGGTCCCCTATGTGTGTTGTGTAGTGGGCTGTGTGTGTGCGCGTTATGGTCTGCTGCTAGAACCAAGCCCATGACAACAGCGTCGCTGGCAAAGTCATAAATTTGGCAATGGCAGCATTGCCGGCACGTGGAAATTAAGTGATGAATACCATAGGGCGCATAAACTTGCCAAGAGAGCTCCCCACACACACACACGCACGCATACACACTCGCATTTAGGTCGCTGTGCCTGGCCATATAAATTGTGAAATTGCTGAAGCGCAACATTGCGTCCTCCCCCGCGATTCCCTCTCGCATAAACATGCACGCAAAAATATTGAAAAATATGGCGAACGCTGAACATTTTGTGAAATATTTTTACAAACACACACACACACACACACACACACACACACACACACAGATATAGACATACACTGACGCACACTGTGTGTCTGCTTCGCTGCGCAGGCAACGTGCCGTAAGCCCTTTGGGCACTATTAACCCAACTCCGCGAGTTTCGCAACTGTCCAAAACTCCCTGACAGCTCCACAGCAAATGATGCGCTAATCCAATTATTATCAATTCAGTGACAGGACGAAGGGCTCGTGCATCCAGCGACAGCGCCATCTGCCCCTGTGGCCGATGCTTAAAAATAAACACGCGGCCAAGTTGATTGAATATAATAATCCAGATTTGCTTACCTACAAGTAGACAGAAGGAAAGAGAGAGAGTTAGAGATGGTTACGTTACGATATAGAATTAATATATTTGTATTTGCATTAACCGCCTGCCACTTAGATACCAAATTGCCCATTGCTCTGCCTGCCATCAAAGCCAAATGCAAACTTCTCAGTTTGTCATTTAAGCTCATTAAAAATGCTTAAGCCTCGAACAAATGCTGATCAAAATTTAAGATGGCAACCGAAACTTCTAAAGGACGCGCATAAATTCTCAACTCTTCCACGCTAAATTGATATAATGCCAGCATAAACGGTTTCAAGTAGGTAAATAAGGAATTACGCTTAAAATTTTGGTGCTATTTGAAAAAATGTTTTTTTTTTAATGTATTTTAGGCCTCAATATCACATCGGCCGAGAAAATATCATTTGACTTCAAATTAGATTTGTATTGAAACATTTGACAGATGCCGAGGTCACATGAATGCGTCTATCTCAAGTATGCATAAATTGTATAGTATATAGAGCTAAGTCCATATCGGAAATAAAACAAGTAAGAATGCTCTAGTCGAGAAGGCTCGACTAGGAGATACCCTGAGCCCTGCGAAGTGCCGATACTTCAAATATTCTATGCTTAGTTTACATATACATATATTGCAAGCAACACATACACACACACAGACACACGCTCAAGCACACGCTCTGCCAACTGCGCAGTTGCCGTAGCGACTGCGCTTGGGCTGCAAGGGGCTTATGGTGTGGAAATTAAATGTTTAATAACTTTTTTTCTAGCAGGACTTTTTTATTCAAACTTTCAGAGCATGATTCTGTTATTCATATGTGTGTATGTGCCGAAGCACAAGTCTCTAGTATTTGAAATGCGTTTTTTGCAAATTTAGGGCGAAGGGGGCGTGGCATCCAAAATCAAAAAATTACAAAATGTCTGTATTCACAACAGGAATCTACATAGTGAATTTCAGGTCTCTAGCTCTTACGGTACGTAAAAGAGACGAAAAATTATCGAAATTTATCGATAAAAAGAGAACGGGAAGAGTTATCGAATTTTTGAAAAAAAAATCGTATAGCGTATGGTATTCAGGAGTATACTTGTCAAATTTCTCTCTCTAGCTTCTGTGGTTTACGAGATCGCTGCGTTCACACAGACGGACGGACGGACGGACGGACAGACGGACAGGGCTATTTCAACTCAGCTCATCGAGCTGATCAAGAATATATATACTTTGTATGGTCTGCGACGTCTCCTTCTGCCTGTTACATACATTTTCACAAAAACATTATACCCTGATTTCCCATTTTCAATGGGCTCAGGGTATAATGATAAAGTGAGACAGAAGTCATTTAGCAAAGAGTTTGCTCAATTGGCTAAACCGCTTAGAAAGCAGCGCCATTCGTCTTAATTTAGGACATGATTTCAAGCGAGATCAATACAGACAATAATAATAATAATAGTAATACAGATCAGCGGACGATCAGGATACCCAGCCTAGTCCGGCGACACTGACTAGAGCTTGCTCCCTTGTCTTTTGCCTTTACTTTAAGCATTGCTTATACAAAAAGAAGCAAAGTCCTTAAGGAATTATCAAACAAATATCAATAAATAAATATATAATAATATAACAGATATATCAATATTGAGTGTTGACTTTGAATTTAATAATAATAATTATAAAAATATTATATTAATTATATTAATTAATTAATTATGATAATAATACTATATTAAGTCTCCTAGATCCATAGCTTTAAGTTTAGTTTAGTTTTTTATTTACATCATATATTTTAAATTAAGTTTCCGCGAAGGTAGCATTATGTTAACTACAATAAATATTTAAATAATATAACAACAAAAAAATAATATATATATGTATATATCAATATCAAGTAAGTCTCCTGTTTTACTTTCAATATATAATAATATTTGACTTATTTATATATTTATAAATATTTATAAATCTAAATATCATTATTTAGAAGAAGAAGAAGAACAGCGGTGCAATGTCTAATTTAGTTTTTTTGGCTATGCATTGCACTCTTTGGCAAAGGGCATTGGCTTGCCCCAAGGCGAATTTGGAGACACTTATCAAAGTCAACTCACTTGTCAGCTGGCTTAAATTTTAAACAAATAATAATATTTGCCACGCTGCCGCAGGCGAATACCAAACACAAGCCCACTGAGCTCGCCCAAAATCCAGGCAAAACGGTAAAATGCCAAGGCAAACAAACAAATACCCACACACAGCCACACACACACAAGGAACATGACTGCAAATTATCTGGGGAACAGCAGCGTCAAACGGCGGCAAAAAGGGCTTCAACAGGAGGGCTGTAAGGACCTCGGGTTATGGGTTGGGGGAGGGGTGGTAGGTGTTGATTCCGTAGCAAAAGTGTTTGGCTCTCTGCTTGATTGTGAAATCGATAAAGTAAATCGGTGAAGCGATAACATAATAAATTCTACGTTTCATGCTCAACTACACGTTGCGCCAGCGTCCGCCCACAGGTGGCGCTGATATTTATACCCTGTATAGCTGCGCCAATCACTTCAGCTCACACACAGAAGCCTTTGTGCGTGTGGGTGTGTGTTTGTGTACGTTAAGGGCACATCAACTTTTATGATCTCAAATTGCAAACGTATTGTAAAAGCAGCGCATTTACCCTCCCACCTTGCCCTAACACACACACATGTATATATATCGATGAAAAAGCCGAGCTGAGCAATGCAACAATCAATTTCCTTTTTTTAAGCCTGTTTGTTTGTTTACTCTGTCGAACATAACTCAATGGAGCTCACATATACTCGCATACACACAACAATAATAATAACAACAATCAGGACAACCCTTTTGAGCCCTTTGTATAACCCTTGAGAAAGTTGCGCACTGAAAGTTGGCCACAAAAGCCAAATGGCATATGCCAATCCAGTGGGGCCCTGTGTGTGGGTAGTTCTTCAGCGTCACAGAGATGAGGGCTCTTGGGTAGGCATGAAAAAGCTGAACTGAAAGTTGTGAATGACTGTGACTGTGAGTGTGACTGTGACTAGAGCAGTGACTGAGTGTTACTATGACTGTGACTACTGCAGTAGATTTTACTGTGACTGTGACTAAAGTGGAAAAGGCAAGTTTAGACTTGCGTACATTAAGCTGCTGTTAATTATTTTTACTACATATGAACTTAGTTAAATTTAAGATCAGATAAGATAATAAACTATTTTTACTACATATGAATTAAGCTAAATTTAAGATAAGTTTATTGAAACTTCACTTCATATCTAGTAAAAATAATTAAAACTAAAACTAAACCTCTTACAAAATATATATATATATATTTATATAATATATTTAGATTAATATATATATATTTAGAAACCTAGATAGTCTCTAGTCTCTGTAGTTATTCTTACAGCCTAGCTAGGCACCTACATACCACAGATCTACCCACGCACTAGGGCTAGCAAAAGACTCAGATGTCACCACGCTCATGGCGTACCAAAGCGACTCTGGCATTAAAATCTATTAAATATGTACTTAAATATTAAATATATCTATTAAATATGTAACTTTCTATTATATTATTTTAATTCTCTTTCCAAAAATTAGATTTTCATATTTATTTGATCTTATTTGTCATTCTAACAGTATTCACTGCCCCAATCACTGCCCCAATCACTGTTTCAATCACCTGTTCCCAGTCACCGTGCTTAGCGCATCACAGCTCCGTTCAAGTTTCTTCGATTAGAAACTCAGCCATAATTGAGCCGCAGCAATTGGGAAAAACTTTTCATATCTTTGGGCATTTTTTGTGACATTAATGTCCCACACACATACACACACACACACACACACACACACACACACACACACACACACACTCACACATACACTTTGGAGTATTTGCTGATTTCGCATTTATTTCGTTGGCACTTTTAACCTTTGCGCATTGTGGGCATGAAAATATTATGAGTAGCATTAAAATTTGATGTGGATTCTGCTTTCAGTTTTTCTCTCCCCATGGGGCCAGTACGCCTTTTTGGGGGGCAACTGGGTAACAGGCAGGCCGGCCGACTATCTGCTGCAGAATGTCCCCACCAAAAGGGCTTCAATTGTCGGCTACAAATCATGTAGGGCCCATCAACGCCAGCAAAGCCGCTCAGTGCCCTCGAGTACAGTTGAGCTCGACAGTTGGCGCAGCTCCACAGAGCGCTCCAAAAGTACAGTTGTCAAGCGAAATTTATATCAACAACTACTGCTCAGCTCCAGCTTGCACTTTCAAATACTCTTCATGCGCTACGTGCTGAGAGTCACTTCTGTCCTGCAAAAGGCAGCTGGACCCTATGGAGGGTCTTACGAAATTAGTTTAGGCTTCCTTAAAGGAAACCAAAATAATTTATAAATCAAGTTCCGTAGTTCAGGTCTTTGATCTCGATATATCCACGAAAAGTACTTGATCACGAATATATATGCGGATTGTGACACAATGTTGAAGATCTCTTTAGTCCCTCACTCAGCAGAGTCCAAGGTGAGACACCAGCCTTAACCTGACTATAACTTCGCCTTTCTCAAGCAATCCTAGTAATCTAATTTGTCTTATTGAAACTCATATATTAACTATTTATTAATTAATTATTAAATATTTTATATTTTATTATATTTATATTTTTAAATTATATTTGATTAAAATTTATGAAATTTTATATATTTATTTTTGTTATTTTAAACATTTTTTTCCGCAGACTCAGTAGCTGTTAGCGTGTTCGGAGTTCGACTCAGCGTGCGAGCAGCTGCTTCAGCTGGTGTTTTAGTGGCTTCGCCTTGGGCAGTGTCATTTAATTGCTGGCCCCGGCTGACCAACATAAAATGCGCCAACATATTTCAAATGTCAGGCGAGGGCGGCAGGCAGTGCTGGACGGACTGGAAGTGCTGCTCGGCAGAGCTTAAGGCGCAAGTGAAAGTGTTCTTTTTTTCGGGTGGTGAACATAAATTTTTATTTAAAGAAGAAGAACAGCCCACAACAACAACAACAACAACAACAAGAACAAGCAGCACAAACCACACAGTTTATTAGACTTCCACTTGAAGGGACTGGACAGCACTGCCTGGGGGGTTGTTTGGGTCGCGCCGGCTAGTTGACCTTTTGGGTTAAAGCGCCACGTGGACGGCGTCGCTAATTGTAAGTTAATGTGGCATTTTTATGAGCGCGTTAATTAAGTGAAATGTGCTCGAAAATTATGCAGCCGCTGCTGGCCAGCGCGAGGCACAGTTAAAGCCATCGACTTATAGCCCAGTTAACGAAACTAAGCAAAACTAGTCACAGCGCGAGAGAGTGGGCAAAAATGAAGCAAACTTTTTGACCTTAACAATAATTTACACTTACGCAGCTGGGAAAGTTAGCGCCCAGCCACGCCCCTCGCCGCACCAGGCTGCAAGTCGTTGCGGTCGGTTAACGCGACAATAAAAAACACTTTAAAAAATGTGCCCGTGTTGTTGTTGCCAGTGTTGCTGTTGTTGTTGTGGCCGTAGGAAAACTTTTAATAAAAAGTAGCAGCCAAGGCTTGCGCCCTGCCCATAAAGTGAAAGTGCCCGAAACTTGGGCGTGGAAATTGCAATTTCTTCTGCTGCCACTCTTCAGGGGCGGTTGGCGCGGCTTTTGGGGCGTGACGCATTGAGGCATAAATAACAGCAACATTATTCACACCAACCGCCCCTCTCTTTCTCTCTCTCTCTCTTCTACTTCCCCTCTCCCCAGCCACAAAACACGCCCCGTTGTATGCTATGGTTTTTGTTTGGCTGCTAAGCAAACTCTAAACTGTCTCAAAACCGAACTTGAGCACAACTTTCTTTGGCCAAAACAACAACAACAACAAGCAGCTTAGTCAACTTGGCTTTTTCGGGGTGCGCGTTGCTTGCGTTAAGTTTATTTGCTTTATTTACGCTTAGCCAAGTTTTTACTTTTCTAACCGACCCCCCGATATATACACAAAGACCTCCTGCTCCTCCTGCTGCCCTATTACCCCCACTCAGAGTATATTTTTTAACGCTTTAGCGCATTTTCCTGCACATTCAAGTTGTGCTCTTGAGTTTTATTTTTATTGGCCCAAACTTTGAACGCACTTAAAGTGTGCCTCGAACTGATCCCGCGCTAATAGACCTAAATTAGTTGCTCACATGCTGCCAATCAACTTGAAGGCTTTGTTTCCATGTATTGCTTACTTGCTTTAAGAAAAGTTAGAGTATTTAATGTGTGGAAAAACTGGAAAAATGTACCCAAGTGGATACAAGAATATATGCCTATACGAACTATTGCAAAATCTCAAATGTGCTTAAGGCAGAGAAATGGCTTTCAATGATGCAATGATGATGATGTTTTTATAAAATAATAAAAATAAATCCCAACAAGGCGTCTCCTGCTATATGCGACCTATGCATTTGCTCAACGTAGGAGCTATATATTTTATGTAATTTTCACACATGACAGATTTTGTTATTAAAAAATAATAATTGTTATTAAAAGTAATACATATAGAAAATATAAAACTAACCAATACAAACAAGGAAGAGAGTCCCAGTCGAGAACTTTATTCCGGACAGACTCGACTCGGCTTATCTTGCTGATCCCTGATCCCTGATCAACAATATATATACGTTATCTGGTCTGCCACGCCTCCTGCTGCCTGTTACATGCATTTTTCCCACTTTAAGTGTGTATAAAAATATACATTATAAAGCATTTAGATTAAGTTCACTTCTTTTGTAATTATTATGATAACTCCACTATGAGTAATTAGTAAGAGTTAAATTATTATCGAATGGCCACGCTGATCGTGCGCTGCCTCTTCATCCGTCTACTGTCTACTGTCAAAATCTAAGCCATCTTGTATATCTAATACAAAAATAAAGTGTTTTTCATAACATAAAATATAAAATATAATATATTTTTATAAAAATAACTTTAAAAAAAAATTATTTTTAATTTTCTAATTTACGCTTTAACCCTTATAATTTCAACTTAAAGCCGACTTCAGATTTTTACATTATTTTCTAACCACAAATTGCCAAGAAGGCGAAATGTAATTGGTTTTGCGAGCCCCGAAGAGCATTTTTCTTGACTTGATTGCTGCGAAGGGTTCGTCAGGCACTGGCACGAGGCCACCGTGAAAATGTACTTAATATTGCGGGCAATATTAAATCTGAGGAGTTTTTACATTTAATTTTCTGGTTTTGCTTTGAAGTTGTCCCCAGCTTTGCTGTTGTTTTCCTGCAGGCTTACGAACACCCAAATGGCAGCTACCCTAGGCCGTCTCACTCAGACATTTCGTGGGCATTTCCTGGGCTCTACCTTGCGACCCACTTGAAATGCAGTCCAATTACCGGAGGCGTATCGGTTAATTTGGTATCTGAGCGGTCCATCATCTTATCTATCCCATCTCCAGCTGTCTAGCTAGCTGGCCATCTATCTGGCCATCATGCGAAGCGATAGCAATGACTTTATCTTATTATACGCCTGATTGACCAGCAAAATTGAGCCGGCGCATGGCCATAAAAATGAAAAGTTGTATAATTTTCACACAGCGCACTTTGATGTTATTCCGCATTCTTTTCACTGCCTTCTCTTGGCATTCATCCTCCTCTTCCGCTATCAACTGGGGCACAAAATATTGCCACTCCCATGGGTCGAATGCGCAGCAATTGCTCACTATCAAAACTTTACCAGTTTGGCCCACTCCCGCTCGCTGGCTTGGCAGCTTGTTAAATTTTATTTTTATGTCTATGTCTTTGAGAGTTGCCACATCAAATTGCTTAATTAAATGAATTTATGTTTTATTGCTTCATTCCGAGCACTCAAATTTGATGCGAGGCGCCGCCGGCGACTCCCAACAACAATTTATTCAGACGTGTCACGTAGCTCTCCACGGAGTTTCCTTCGGATGCATAAAGATAAATATATATATATAAATATCGCGTTTAATACTTGGCAAAGTCTGTTTTGGGGTCTGCTCCTTCGGCGTTTCCTTAATTATTGCGTTAAACCGAGGCAGACAGTCGCAGTCGCTTCGATAACCCAGAGAACGAGACACGCGTGCCTCGGCATAAGCAACAGAAATATGTGTATTCAATACATATAGAAGCCCAGACGAAAAATGTCACAAATAACCTCGATATAGGGGTTAGGTAGGGCACAAAGAAATGCCCGGAATGTCGAAGGAAACAAATATGAAAGAAAAAGACACAATAAAGAAAAGTCTGGAACATGTGAAGAAGAGAGAGTGAACAGGGTACATTGTGAAATCAAATGATGGCAATATTAAATAACATGAAATAACAAATTTAAATCAAATATTTTTATTTTTAAAATCAAATATTTTAAAATAAAATATTTTAAATTTTAAAATAAAATATTTTTAATTTTTAATCGATCAACGAATTCCTTGCCATTTTTTATTTATTTACATTCAAGCACAATGTAAGAGCTCATCAAACTTCAACAAATCCATTTATATATCAATCAATATTATCAAAAGTTTTTGAACGAAAAATCCAATTAAGATCATATCATATCATATATATCAGTTAATATTACAAATATATATTATATACGTATATGGAAAGCTATATAATTAGATTGCTATGTATATTGATAATATAAATGTATATCTATACAGTAATATATTTACTATATTAATATTTATATTTGAATATCTATCTATCTATCCTTTTTCTTAACTATTTACATATAATTACAGACTGAATCCTTTTCTTCTCACTCGATAGTTATATCGTATATTCTTCTCAATACCATCGCCAGATCGACAGGCCGCTGTTGTTAATCATCGGTGCTTAACAACAATGCTCCATATCTATGAATATGAATAATCGTTAAAATTTGATCATCTGTTAAGTAAATTCATAACTTATTTTCCTCAATAATATTATTTCCATAACAAGGTATTTACTATTGTCTAAGCTGCTACAAATACTTGACTAATTTAAAGTACTTTAGCAGAGCCCCAAAATTACTTTTCAACTATGAAACTGAAGTTGTTGCTCAAAAGTGTTAGCTAAGAGAGAGCACGAACCTGTTGGCCACAAGCGTAACAGAGCCTAGAACTGAGGCTGCGTAAGCTGTTCCGATGAATAAGAGATTCACAGCTCGCATTAACTTGAGCCGAAACTTGTAATACCCTCTTGGTCGGGGTTTACTCTTCTTCTCGTTGTCGGCGAAGGTCTAAATAAGCAGCAACTGTGCTATAATTTGTAGACATTTCTCATAGAGCAGCCGCAGGGCGCAAACGAAACGCAGACGCAAACATACAGACGACTGAGTGTCACCCCCACCCACACACCCACACACCCACCCACACACCCACACACGCACACCCAGACAATCAGAGCGCATTAAGCAAAGACAGACAAAGTTTTGTGCGTCGCGTTGGCTGTGCCACACGCATGTTGTCTGCGCCTTGTCTGCCACATAAAACAGAGGTGGGGCGAAGGAGTAGAACAGAGGGGGAGTAGAGCTCACGCCCACACACAAAACGCACCCACCTGGCCAAGATTTATGTAGTCCAAAAGGTGCGCGCGTCTTAAAGTTGCCCGGAAAAGCAATGAGCATAAATTTATTCGCCAGACAAGGCCAAAGACACAAGAAAGGAGTACCAGAGCTGAAGAAGGGTTTCCAAAGGGTGTGTGTGCGTGTGTGTGTGTGTGTGTGCGGTCGCATTCGTTGTGGTCAGCATAATTAGGCTGCCATTAGCAGCAACTGTAACTTGTGGCCCCGGCATAACTCAAAAGCCAACTCCAAGATATCTTGGCCAGATTTTTTTACATAATGCAAGCATTTTGTGTGGTCAAAAGTTTATGGGGTTGCACGGCGGCTGGAGGGACTTGCCCTCATAAATAACCCCGGCGCACGCAAAAAAATGAGAAAGGAGTTCTTCGATTCGGGTTTCATTTGTCTAGCGCATGCAAATGCCTTATTAATGAGGCGCTTTGTAGAACTCATGATTTATGGGCGACACTTAATTTGGATCTTTCAAATTTCCAATAGATTTCCGCCCGCAATGGATTTTGCATATATTTGTTCCGCCTGCAGCCTGGTTTAAGCATAAATAAGTAGTAAAGACAAACATGCGCGGATACACAGTCAATGGCATAAATAACAACAACAGAGGCTGTGTAAATATAACATTTAAATCGGAATCAGGTTTTGCCGCTTAAGCACCACAGCTGCCACTGCGATTGCCGTTGTTGTTTTTGTGTGAGCTCGTGTCATAAATATTGCAATTACAATGCCATGATTTTTATGCCCTGCGATAAAACAAAGGTAAAATGGACGTCAACTCAACGAATGGGGTAATACCGAATAGCAGAGCCAGTGGAAGTCCTGCGACTAGCTGCGAATCTATTTATGAATTTGTTTTACCCACAAAACTAAATATTTATGTATATTATGGGATTAAATAATTTTTAATTAATATTTAATTTTAATATGAATACTGTAGCTAATCGTAGTAGAAGTAGAAGTATCTACACGTCATTCTGTATTATTCAATATCTATTTCAGAATACACATTTTTAGTCTTTTAGCTATATCAATCTCTTAGCTATATTTCTTCCCAGTCTTACAGTCTATGTATTTCCAGCAGGGTATTCCAGAGTCTATCGCTCTTAATATACACATTGTATAATTGCCATTTACTTTTTATATGTGCTGCGAACTGAACTTAAAGCGCTGTGCAAAAATTCGGAATTTATTAGCGGGAAAATAAACAAAAAACACTTTTGTATAGCCATTTTTTCGGATATTAATTTAAATACAAAATAAGCAATAACACAGACCAAAATATTAAATAAGAAATTTATCAGATGCAGTGATTCAAACAAACCTTAAAATATGTTACGATCCCAGTATTTATAGCCAGAAAAAGTTGTTTAAAGAGAATAAAAATTATAAAACTTAAAGTGAAATATAACGGAGGCAAATTACATTTAATTTATACTTATTAAAGTTAAACATAACTTTAAAAATTATGTTTTAGGGGTAAACGATTCCATATTTCATACGTAACTTAAAACTTGATTAATTAAAGTTTTTGTAAGCCTCAGAGTAAAGTCAGAATATCCTAAAAGGACTCCTATAGTGCGCTTCTACTATCTTTAGCCACTGGAACATAATTCAAAATTCAAAATTTTAATATCGGTAATTGTTGATAACACAAAAGTTTTTTAGAAAAACTTGAAGTCGTCATATGGCTTAGCTCTTTTTAGCATGATTTGAATTAGTTTCAAATCAAAGATATAAGAGAAGAGAGAGAGATTATTATTGTCATCTTCTTAGTAGCTTCTCCATACATCAAACTGCAAGATGAGGGAGTAAAGCTTACCAGGACTTAAAGGACATAGTCAATGATAACTATTAGTTATTTCAAAATTTGTTTGTATTACATAAAATATTTAACGTAAAAATAAACTATAAAAAAAAAAAACAAAATTAAAATAAAATATTAATATAATTTTTCGAGTCTGAGATTATAAATTTTTAAATTTACTACTCAAAATCCAAAAGCGTTTTGAATACAAAATTATTAAAAATATTATTGAATGCATTTGGGATACTTCACTATGCGGGCGCATGCGGAGCTTCAGTTCAGCACATCTGACTTATAATTAAATTGAAATCATGTAGATAATGTAATCACATTACAATAATAATTGCCATTGCCGTTGCTGTTGTTGTTGTTGTTGCTGCTGTTGCGTGTGCTACAAAAACAAATTGCGCAATTTATTTGTAATTAGCGCGGCTAATTTATGCCAATTTGTGTAGCGGAAAGGCAAAAAAAAGGGTTAAGAGTGTAAGCGTTTTTTATTTAAGTGCATATACGTGTCTCTTTGGCCAGGCCAGCAGCATACGTTGCTAAATTAGCAAATAAATATAATTAATTGAATATATACACATCATATATATATATAGATATGTATATATGTGAAAAAAATAATCATTTTAAATTGATGGCAAATTAAAATTGGTTTAAAGCGTTGAAATGCCGCATTAAAATAAGCCGAGCCTTCCGTTATATGCGTAGCACGTGCGCATAAATTAAATTATATGCTGATGCGGCTGGTAGCCCTGGCAGCGGTGCCAGTGGCGGCGTCGCCAGCCAGTGTTGGATAACTGACAGTATATCAAATTTCATTCATTAATTTCCATTTGGCAATGCCGCCACGCCTGTCGTCTGCCAGCAGACAACAACATTGCCGCCGACTATCCATCAGGGCCTTTCGGCTGAAGGGGCGCAGTGTGGGTGGTGGGGCTCGGGTTGGGGTTGGGATGCGCTGGCAACACCCCAGAGTCCAACGCTCCTTGGCAGCGTGTAATTCAAAACCTGTGCGCTGTTTGCTGTTGCCTGTTGTCTGTTGTCTGTTGTCTGTTGCCTGTTTCGTGTTTTCGTATTTTGTGCTCTGTTCTGTTGCCTAATCATGTATGAATGAATAATGACACGAATTTGACAAAGCACAAAATGTGTAGACATAAAAGACAAGCAACAAAAACTCCAGCAACAACAACAACCAAATTTATTCATGCACGTAAATGCGCAGCATAGAAAAGAAGTAGAACTCGAGGAGAAATGAAAAAAGGAAGTAGGCAAAGTTGTGTCGAAGACGAAATGTCCTTGCAGTCGCAGGACGATGCATGCTTCTGTATATTATTATGGATATAATGGATCTGTCTAATGAAGAGTTCACGATATTTTCATATAACCTAAAGATTCTGACAAACTCAACTATTTGCGGCACATAGTGTATGACAAAGCTAATATACCCTTTCGCAAGCTACTCGCCATATAAGAGCCACAAAAAATGTGATACAACAAATTTGTTTTGGCCGTTCCCTGTGTGCGCTGTGATTTACCAAGGACGACAAGTAAAAATTGCAAAGCGCGGCTCAGCTTACAGAAGCGGAAACGGGAGCTGGGCAAGCACATGGCGAGGCAGTGGGAGGCGTAATTTATAATGAGGCGTGGCTATTTGAAAGCCAACGCCTAGCTAAGCATATCAAAGGCGCGACGAAAAGTTAAGCAGCGGTTGCGTTTAATTATAACACTTCGGAGCAGAGCTCTGTCGGCTAAGTAGCTGCAAGTGGCAAGACGCCGTAACGCCACGCCCGCCCCACACTGCCCCTTTGAAGATGAAGCTGGAATGGCTAACAAAGAGAGAAAAAATGAAGCAGCAAATTTACATTTATTATTAATGAACTTATGCTGCAGCGCACCAAGTCGAGAGTTTGCCCCAAGTTGTGTGCTATGATTTTCGCTGTGCGTCTTGGCCACACGCACATAAACACACACACACACACGCGCGCGCAGGTATGGTACTGCGAGCATTATGAATTTGTAATGACGCTTGCTACGCACACGAAAACCCCTCGAGATGCAGACCATCTGCAGAGAGTCAGCGCAATCAGCACATTGAAATAAATTCATATTTCTTATTGTCTCCGCCGGAGAAATACTTTATTTGCTTTTTTTTGCTTTTTATCTGCAATTTATAGCTTTTCAAGTTTAATTTAACTAAATAAAATATTTTTGTAATAAGAAGTCATGGTAAAATATTATATTGGTTACATGAGAAGACTTTTCTTTATTAATATTAATTTTTTTTTTTTTTGTATATGTGCATAAAACATATTTAAAATATTATTATCACTCTATATTATATTATATATATATATTATATTATTATATATGCACAATTTCACATATTTCCATATATTAATAAATGATATTTATCTCGCCATCTGCATCCAGTTACTTATAATCATTATATATATAATTGCATATATAAGAGATACAATATACAGAGCAAATGCTCAACGATTCATTTAACATAATGTTATTAGAGCCTCTCAAATTTTAACATATTGTTATAAGCCCACACTATAATATGTTGAGAATATATGCTGGCCATATTCAACGTAAATGTTGAATATCTTCTATTATTTAAGCTAGAGTCGTTAAATTTGTTTTCTAATAAACTCTCAGATATTCTTGATAAAATAAAATAAGATTGCGCTCTGTAGCAATTCAAGAAGAATTTAAAATATTTTTTTTTTTAAATGGCTTACGCTAACCGGCTGCTCAAGTCGCGTCACTAGTATAGCGCACTTAGCTTCATATATATAGTTAATATATCTCTCAATTTGGACAAACTATTCGGTTATCTTTAAGAAAAATTGTACTCAAAGCAAATATATA
Organism: Drosophila peninsularis; assembly: GCA_035047485.1. Taxonomy (NCBI): domain Eukaryota; kingdom Metazoa; phylum Arthropoda; class Insecta; order Diptera; family Drosophilidae; genus Drosophila; species Drosophila peninsularis. Next base: position 2,016,903 of record JAWNPN010000085.1, on the reverse strand, counting down.
GTTTAATCTTCGGTGGAAAAGTAAGAGATGTTATTCTCAACCATTGAAAGCAAATTTATAATTATTAAATATACCAAATATATTTTAAGCAGCTTTAAAAAAATATAAAATTCTACTAAATTAATAATATGAAATAATATAATAATAATATTAAATTAATAATATGAATTAATAAATAAATATATATATTATATTAAAAACAGTTCTAACTTATTCGCTCATATATAGATAAATATTGTAAAAAATGTTTCCTTTAATTAAAAAACAAATATATGTATATATATATACATGCATAATGAGTCCTCGCAGAAATTAGGGCTGGAAACCAATTTAGTTGGATTCAACAAAAAATGAAATGAATTTATTTTTGCAATTAATTTCACTTTACCTTGAGCCCTGCCTAAAGCCCATGAAGTTGCCCAGAAAGTAAATGAATCCCAGTACAAGAAAAACAAATTATTTTCTTTTCTTTTCTTTCCACCCCTGATAAGCATAGCTAGCTAAGCAAGCTTGCTCTGCTGACTTATTTAGAGGCAAAGCATACCCAAAAATATGAATCCAAAACTTATTTTGAGCAAAGACAGAGCATTACAGCAGTTCTTTACCCACACACACGCACACACATGCATAAATTGATTGCCATTGTAGTTTTCCACAGACTTTGATTGGGCGCAGCAGACAAGCGCCTCATGATTTCGCCTTTTTTGTCCCATGTTCCGCTCGTGTTTTCGCCGCGCTGAGTGCGTGTAAAAAATTGCAAACATTTAAAGTTTGTTACGAGACGAAACGCAAAACTTTGCCAGGAACAAGAGCAGCGAGACGGAGAAGCAAAAGGTGCAATGACATGACGCAGGCCAGACAGACGAGCACCGACTAGAGTGAAGCTGAATATGTGTCTTTGGGGGTGCATAAAATATAAAACACACACACACACTCAGACTGTGGGTGGGAATTAGGCGCATGTTATATTTATGAAGCACACATATAAAGCTGCGGGACTGGCAAAAGCAAAAGCTTTTTATAATTCATTTGCAGCGAAGAGCAACAAAAATTTTTGGCATTTCATTTGCGTAACTAGGTGGCTTTTGGGGTGGCATTAAAGGGGCGGAGGGGGGTGAAAGCTTGCCTGAAACAATAAAAAACGAGGCGTGAAAAAGCCGCAGGCTCAACATTTAACACCGACTACAAGAGCACGCACATCCCAGAGGCCAAGGCCAAACAGGATAATGGTCAGGACACGCAGGCAATTAACGCAACGCCCAGGCAGCCAGGGGCGTCAGGCAGGGCCTACGAAACAGCTGAATAAAATGTCGAAAGGAATTAAGGCCTACTTCAAGGCCTCAATGCGAGTAGCTGGCACTTGTCCATGCCCACGCCCAGCAGTTCCTGCTGTTTGACATCCATTTTATTAAAAAACTCATTAGCTTTGTCATTCCTGTAGGTGGCCTAGTCGCAGGCTGCATGATTTACATTTAGCAAACACGTAAAACGCTGTTTCCCGCTCTCAAAATCAAGTTTCTTTTCGAGTGGCTCGCAGTGAAATGCACATTTCAGTTCAAGCAGCCCAATCAAGGCTGCAAGCATGGCAAGGCGCATCGAGCGTATCCTGGCGAAAGCACTCGAGAATTGAGAAACAAAAAGCTTTGGCAATGCAATAAAAATGGCAGAAATAGAAAAAAATTTTATTTATTTTCACAGAACTTGCGCTAAACAAAAAGTGTTGAATGCCCCATTCGGGCCAAAAAGTATCCAGCGCAAAAAGCAAATAGCTTCAAAGCGAAAAAAATGAAAATATGAGATACTTGGAGGACGGTCAAGCGCTGCACAGCCAACAGATACCCTAGTTAAAAAAGATTCCAATGCCAGTAAGAGTTAAGCTATATCAGCTACTGAAGTTCAATATATGAATTCAATTTCGCCTTTGCTTAGAAATCTTAAAGGGCAGAAAAGTCAGAAGTCAAAGGTCAGACTTAATGGATATTCCATAAATTTGATAATCAGCTGACTGAGTTCAGCTTCCCATACCTTGTTCTTTATCTCTAATTTTCTATATTTATTCCGGAAAGTTTCAAGTCTTATGCCCACTTAACACATCGTAACGGCATTATTATTAGCTTTGCCTTTCTCTTTATTTATTTATATCATATTCTTTCATATTCTCTTCTTTTCCCAACGGCTCATTATCTCTCTCTAGATTATTTGATATTTCGGCCATTTAACATAAATCTTCTCTTCTATTTACTTCCTCTTTCCTCAATTTTACTTCCACTCTTAAGTCCATTCAACTGTTTTAACATTCTGTAAAAAGTTTATATTTTATAAATTATTTATTCTATAATTTCTTAGTTAGGAAGTTCTGAAAGAAAAGGTTTTCGCTTTTCACTTCTCGTCAACTCTCCAGACTGAAAATAATATGGCATACTCAAACCCAGTCTCAGTGTCCGAGATACCTCTTCCCAGAACTCACTTCTGGCCGGGTATTGGAAAATATGTCGTTGGCATTGCAACTGGCGCAATGTGTCCGAATTGCGTTCGGGTTTCGTGGGGGCAAGAAACTTTATTTTGGTTTCAATTTGCGATAAAAACAAGCTGCAAGTTGGCCAAAACAGCGGCGCCCGGGCAAGCGGGCAATGTCACCAAATGAAATTTAACAACTCGCTGGGAATATGAGCGCGGGTGCAAAGGACAAGCCTCGTCGGCGACTGCGTCGTCTTGGGTGCCATGACTCGGCACAAAAGGCACAAGAAATGCATTTGCTGTTGTCGCTGCTTGTTTTTCAACATTCATAATAAATTTGCAGAGCACACGCCCACTCCAATGCCCACGCCCACGCCCACGCCTCACGCCCTGGGCAAGAAAAATAAGGGACGAGCAGCTGCAGCTGCAGCTCACAGAGCACTTTTTGTAGCTCGGCAGCTGTGCTAGCCCATTGCTTGCCAGTTGAAATGTAACGGATGCTGAAATTTACACAAATATATATATAACTATGTATTTATATATGTTTATAAACAGGACATGACAGCCAGGAAGCTGTCTGCCAGCTATCCCAAGTGCAGCTTCTACTAATTCAACTGCTTTTTTGCTCGCCCTTCCACAGTTGCCTTCGGCTGCTCCTAAACGACGCGTCGCCTCGGAGCCTGTTGAGCAGCAAAAGAAATTCCGCTAAATATTTGATGCACTGCACGAACTGCTACGCATATTTATTGACAGATATGCGCTTTAAACTAAACGAGAGTCCTGTGACAGCCTGCTCAACTGCTGTGACATCTCCATGCAGCATGAATATTATTATTTAGCTCACTTCAAGCTTCCCCCTTTCGTCTTGGCTCCTTAGGCGTACTTTACGGGCGATTGCAGTTTGCCCTGCACTTAACATGTGCTCGATGCTCACTTTACTTCATAAGAAATTCGAAATGGCTTGTCTTGTCTACTTTAAAGATTGCTTTTTTTTTGCTTATTCAGAAGACCAGAACTCTGTAGAGTTCTCTTGCCAATATCCAACAAGACAACTGCCACAGCTCTCAGCTATTATATATTATATATTATATATTATATATTATATATTATATATTATATATTATATATTATATATTATATATTATATATTATATATTATATATTATATATTATATATTATATATTATATATTATATATTATATATTATATATTATATATTATATATTATATATTATATATTGGCCATATACATATTTATATTGAGTAGCTGACAGCACGACAGTCAAAGTCGTGAGAACTCTAAGTGAACTATGAAATAAACGTCTTCCTGTCTATGTAAATACGTGGCCTCGTCTTAAGGACATGGCAAATGCTAAGTCCGGTATATAAGTGATATTTAATAAGAGGCATAACAGTTTGATAGTCTGTCTCATAGCGAGTGCACCGAACGAGAGTAGAATTACAAAAGCTACTAGAACAGAAATAAAGCAGAGCGAGCTGAACTAGGTGTGACCAGCTTTCAAGTATTTAAGCGTTGCCTGAAACTAAGGCATGTTTAAAACAAGTGAGATAGAGACTATATATTTTAAGTATAAGATATAGGTACGATAAGATACAGACAATAAACCAATGTAATCCGAAGCTGTTCAGCTACGAATTGTCTTAATATATATACGTATATACATATATATCGAACTATATCACTTTATAGACTAGTTTTTTATGGCAATTCGCCTGAAATAGTTTATATCATTCACGCAAATTTTATTGACAATTTTTAAGGCCCAATAAATATCAAATAAATAAAGGCAAAATAAAAACCTAAGCACGAATAAAAGATGGAGTGGGTGTAAAAATTTTTATTTATTAACAATTGACATCAAAGGAAAGAGAAGGAAGAGTGGGAAAGGCAACAAGAATTGATAGCTCGCAATGCTCGAAATTGTCAAGTAAATATTTTAAGCATAAGTAGCGCATTATACGCATTATATCGGTTAGTTACAGCCAGTGGCGAGTGCGGACTGTAAATCTGCGGACACACAACTAGCACGAGTTTCATATAAATCACGTATACGCAATGTTTTCCAATTGGTGAATACTATAAATTACGGCGTCGACACAATAAACAACGCAGACAAGTAGAGAGAGGAGTTGGGAGATGGGAGAGAGAGCTCTAAAGCTGAAAGTAAACCACAAATGGTTAGGCGAGAGAAGAATAGAAGCGAGAGGGAGTCGGAGACGGAATGGGGGAGCAGAGCACTCAGCAGCGCTGCATTTAATTAGAAGCGACTTTAAAGTAGTTCTAAGAATCCATTTACTTCGCTAAGCTTGACAGAGTTTCCAGTCAAAGTTTTCGCTTATTTTACATGTAGTTTACTTGAGTTCTGATGCCTTGTTTACCGTTTGTAATGCTAGGACTATAATCTGGCAAACAAAATCATAAATAAGCAAAAAGCTGGAAAAGAATCTTTAAAAAACTCGAGTTAAGTGCAACAGCCAGAAATCAAAACATCAAAACCCAACAGAGCCTCAACAAGATGAGCAGGCGGAGGAGGAATATCAGCAGCAGCAACAACAATAATTGAAAAGGAGCAGCACAAGAGTAGCTCTTGGGCAACAACTTTATCCAATTTCTTGTCGTGCTTATGCGTGTTCTACAGGGTATCTGCGACTGGTGAGACATGATGGACCGGTAGAGGGCTTGAGATATTTTTAATGTAAAGTACATATATGTGAATTGGATATTATATTATATTATATATTATTATAATTATTATATTATATTATAGATATTATATGATTAGATCAGTTGATTATATGAGTTATACTAACTAGTTATTCTTATGTTTAAATCTGTTAAACATTGAAATACTCAGATTTCTTTTCTAAATACTTTTATTTTGTAAGACAAATCAAATTTCAATGTGGAAAATATATCTATAAGATTTTCGCTTCGCAGTTAAATCAACTTTAATTATAATATACTCTATAAATAAATAAAATGTATGAAATATATAAATAGTAGAAAATGCCATTATATCATTGTCAGCCTCACAAATTTACACATTAACTAGACTCTCTAAAGCCTAAAGCGAAGATTGAAACTGAGTAAATAAGGTAATTTGTTAGATATATGCAAAGTTTATATTGGAATTAGCTGGGATATGGCTCCTAGTCTACAGCTTAAAAGTAAATCAAATATTATACATATAAGTTTATATGTAGTTACATAAATTAATAAAAAGTTAGAGTATTTCCACTTCGTTCTATTTTTCAGTTTACTCCTTGTTCCACTTTGTGTTGTTCAGCGCTGAGGCGAGGCATACAACGCCTAAGCACGTACAAATCGCATTTCTTAGGCGCTGGTCTTATCCTTTTTTATGGCTGTGCGGGTGTATGCGTGTGTGTGTGTGCGTGGCTGAAAGTATGCTACGGCAAAAGGCAACGCTTGTTTGGCTGTCAGATTTACTTGTCTGCTCTCGCATTGCCTTTCCCTCGCTATGCATCTCTCGCGCTCTCTCTTTCCCTCTTTTACGCTGTGTATGTATGTGTGCGTGTGTGTGCTATAAATTGACAGCTAAATCTGCAAAAACATGATAAGACAAGCGACATGCCAATGCGGCCAAGGACTCCCTGCGCAACCCTGCCCCAATGCATGTGCTATCTGTGTTTATATCTGTATCTCATCTATTTGGGCCAGGCCTCTATATCTATCTACTTAACCCAACGACAATGTGAACAACAACAACACACACAGCAGCAGCAACAAACACAGCCAAATGTTTTGGGCTGCGAAATTGCTTTTCGATTTATTTTTATATGTCTGCCAAGTTGCGAGCATTGTGACAAATTAGTCTTAACTTTTTCTCTTCCTGCTTTGTTATTGTTTATTGTTGTTGTTGTTGCTCTGTCTTTGCCGAGATGGCAAATTTTTGCAAGATTTTGATCAGCCTCCCAAACAGTTAGACTTCTAGTTAAGCGTAGGCAGTAAATTGCTCTGATTAAACTCTTGCTTATTGGCCTAAAAAGGCGAACAAAAATATTGAAAATAATATTAAAATATTTGTTATTCGCTTTTGTTGTTCTTCCAACACGAAATGTAAATAGAATCATACAACATAACAAAATTTGGGAAAGAGATATTTGATTATAAGGGAAATTAATACATAATATAAATAATACATATATAAATATATATATATAGAATAATAGAATATAAGATAAATAACATATTAATTCATCATCCATTCTTAGTTTTATTATTATTATTATGAAATATTATTTTTATTAGTATTATATTATTTTTATTTATTTATTATTTTATTTATTATTTATTATTTATATTTTTCGAATTCAATTTTCAATTCGTGAGCTTAATTGTTTTGTTGCTTATTTTGCATAATATTTTATATTTCATAATAAATTTTAAATTTAATTTTGACTTTTCCTACTGCAACCCTTAGCCAATTTGAGATATTTGAGAAGAATGTGAATAAAGAAATTAAATCTTATTTCTTAAAATTCAAACCATTTTTATTTTAAATATATCTGCAGAAAAATATTTATAAAGCAATTAAAATTGGTCAAAATAATGACCTAAAATAAATATGAGCATAATTATGCTTTGTGCTGAAACTTGTAAATATTAATTCATTTTTAGCATTTTTAACACATGTAAATTTTCAATTAATTAAAAAATAAAACACATATTTTGTATATATATATCCAATTCACTATTCTAAATACTTAATAATATAAATTATTATTATATTATATGACGAAAATTGTATGTCAAACATATATGATAAAAACTAAATATTAAAATAGAAGAAACGTAATAATGAAAAATAAAATATAAAATAAATTAAATAAAATTCAAATCTATAAATTATATAGAATAGCAATATGATTTGTATCTCAAACAAGTGATATAATAATATATATAGTTATTATTTTTATTTTTATATTATCATAGTTATGGTATATACATAATATAATTTATATATGTGGCCAGATCAATAAATTTATTGTGTTCATGCAGAGAAGGGAATATATATATATTTCTAAATACATTTTACCTATTTCTTTTCAATATTTACTGATTCTTTGGCAACAGTTCTTTTTTCTCTATGAACCCTAATGAAAACAATTCAAATTTCCAGCTTGATAATGCAACCAATATACCCGTTTCACGCCCATTTAAGCGAACTGTGGGTTAAACATAAAACTACATAAACCGAACTTAATAATCATTAGATTTTCGTATGTTGTTTCAGGTGTGTCTGTGCTATCGTCTATGACGAGGAGGAGCAAAACTTTTCATCAGAGCGCAACATGGAGAACTGAAAACATAGACTGGGTGCACTTACCTAGGGTCTTGGTCCATTGGGCAGTGGGCCGCCAGTCGGGGTAGTGCTTGGGGAAGAGTTCGCGGGTCCAGTAGGTGTGCAGGACGACCTTGTAGACGGCCAGACGGTCCAGGGTGCAGCCCGTTAGGGGGGCAGGCTGCGTGGCTGCGGCCGGGGCTGCACTGGCTGCGGGCGTATTCTGCGTGGGCGTCGCATTGGCGTCCGTATAGTAGTAATTGCGGTAATTGCCATTCACATTTGCATTCGAATTGCCAGCGTCAAAATTTATGAAGTTTTGATTGTCGAGATTTTGTCTTTGTTGTTGTTGTTGTTGTTGTTGTTGCTGCTGTTGCTGTTGATTGGCCACGGTATAGGCATAGATAGCCGGATTTGATATGAAGGAGGCGCCATAGCTGCTGCCGGGCTGCGCTTCGGCTGCAGCGGGCACGGCGACAACCACAGCGGGCAGCGCGAGCAGCGCGCAGAGCGTCGCTGCCAGCAGCTGCTCGAATTTGAATTTCGCTTTCATTTCGCTCGATTTCGAATCTCTTGAATTTCTGCTGTTTTTGTCAACTGCAGCCGCCAGTTGTATTAATAGATTTCTGATTATTTGTTGGCTTCTCTCTATCTTCCTCTGCTTTGTCGTACACTGTTACTTAAAAATAAATGCACGCACACACGCACCGACACAGTCACACTCACACGTACAGGCGCACATGTGTAACGCGCGCGTGCTTATTTTTGGGTTCCTTTTCCCTATTGAGATTCACGTGGCGGCGACGACGCGTGCTATTGGCTGCGGCGAGAGCAGCGACAACCGTTTGCTTGCAAAGTTCGTTGCGTACTGAACGCTGAGCGCATGTTGCGGCAGTCGCGGCGACGGCCAAATATCAGCCAGAGCCAGCATAACAGCAGTTATGCAGCGAGCAGTGAGCCTCAAAGAGAGAGAACGGGAGAGCGAGAGTGAGTGTGAGAGAGTAGCGGCCGGTTGGTACTTTTACGCTCTGTGTTGGGGAAATTTCAGTTTTTGTTGTGTGCGAGCAGAAAAACGAAAAGCAGCCTGTTGAGCTTTGGCTACAGTAATGTGCGTATCTCTCTTGTTGTTGTTGTTGCTGCTGCTGTTGACCTCAAGGCTTTGGGCACATTATTGCACATTTCCTTTTCGGCATTTGAATGGGCGACGTTAATGAAGCGGTACTTGTCATGCAATTAACGGTAACTGCCAAAGCGCCGACTGGTATGCAATGCCAACTGTACTTAGCAGCGCCAGTGACACACAGAGAGAGAGAGAGAGACAGCAACAACAACAGTTGTCAACAATGAGCGCAATTTTCGATTAAAATCAATTGAAGCACTTTAATTGCTACAATTCAATTAAACAACGCGCTAATGGACAATGCACAACTAAGTAACAACAACAGCATAAACAATGACATCGATTTGAAGCGTGGGCTTCACGCGCACACACACACATACAAATGAAGGGAAATTCTCGTTAGTTGTGCGTCGAAATTACTTTTCAATTCTTTGCGCATTGTTTGTGGCAGCTTAAGTGGAGCTTGTCAAGCCGAAACTTTTAGTCCAGGCGCCAACGCCAAAAAGAAACACTTACCTGGATCTAACACCCCAAAACTAACGACACTGCGCAAAATTATTGTCAATAGCGCAAGCAAACGGGATGTGTAAGGGAAAAAATGGTGAAATCGAAGAAAGATCTTTTCGCAGCAAGCTGACTACACTGAGATAAATGCTTATGGGAGTGCTTTGCAAAAGCAATTAAAGTTTATTTTTAGCAATTCGTAACAAAAATAATTGAAACTTTTACATGAAATCTGATAGGAAAACAGAATTATCTACAGATTTTTCTCAAGTATATATTATATATATATATTGGGCTTAAGACTTGAAGTTTAGATGCAATAATTTCTTTTTTAAAGATGGCAATACTTGGAAAACATAATGGAAAATATGAAATACATATATAAATATAAAGAAAATAAAATGTTTTTTTTTATTATTATTTGAATGTAGAGATTGTAAGAAATAGTTCTTGATATTTGATATCGACTTACCTAGATCGTGTGTTTAAAAATAACTCATATACGAGATCTGTTAAAAAGATATGGCAACTTATTATTTTTTCTATTTTTCGAAATTTATTTATTTTTACTAATAATATTTTATTTATTTATTATATATATTATATATTATTTATTTATTTATTTAATGTATTTATTCATCGATTTCACTTTTGCCTACTTTAAAGTAATTCCCATTAGAGAACTTACCTAGGATATATATATAATCCACATTTATATGTGTTTATCTACTTCAACTGCTTCATTTTTGCTCAGTGTAGCTGCCAACCGAGCTGCACACATAATTGCTATTGACACACACCTGCACACTCACTCACACAGACACACGCGCGCTCACCTACGCTCAACACAATTATACGATCCGAAAATGGCTGTTTTGGGGTCCTCGAACAATTATGTGTTGCACTTAAACGATTTGTACGTGATGTAGATTGTGTCGTCGACGCCCACATGAAAACAACGGCAACGGCCACCCGTCCACTCGCCCCATTACCCACCCCCACCCCCTCCCTCTTCATACACTGTAATCCTCGGCACGCTCGCGTGCTTCTCTATGTAAATTGTGCGTGCGTGAAATTTATTGCAGTTAATAATAATTGTCCATTTACAATTCGTATTGTCCGGGCTGTCGTGGCCACGCCTCCGGCGCCCACAGCGCCCACTTGTGGTCAATTATAAACGACAATTTGCTTTTTGTCTTAGACAGGTTGGCAGTGCCCATGCGAGGGGTGGCGGTGGCCGCGCAGCAGTTGCCCCTTTGGGAGCCTTTATTGCGCCTTAAATGCCGTCCATTAGTTGGAAGCTTTACTGTTTTATGAGCCACAGTTAAATTTATGCTTATGATGTGCTAATGTTTCTTATGTTCGCTTTGTGCTTTGTTTGCCTAATGGTCGAATAAAAACATTGCTAAGCCAAGGGCAGGCCCAAATAGTGATTAGGTTGGTAATATACGGGACAGTTTAAAGCAAATAGTGAGGGACTCTCTGAATATAATGGAAAATACCAAAAAACAATCAGAAACTGGCAAAGAAGAGCTTAGATAGTGCCATGTTTCCCTTATGTTAGATCATTAAACCTACATTTGAGCTGTTGGCACTAACGTGTGCCACCACTGTAAGCGGCATAAGGGGAAATTGTGCTCAGCAGTTGGGCTCTGCACAGCCACGGCACAGGCGCACTTTGCACGCGCTCTCGCCAGAGCTCTCGCTCTCTCTCTCTCTCGCCCACCTGGGCACACACGCAGGCACACAGTGGCACGCGGCATTGCGTTTCATTGAGCAAAACTGAAATCGGAAACAAAAAAAATTCATTCGTGCATATTACAAATGTACTGTACGGATAAGTTCAGTCAAAAACACACACACATACTCATACGAGCTGCGCCAATGAGCTTTGGCTCTGGCTTTGATTTCCGCTTGCATCTATTTGACTTGCATGCACACACACACACACACACACACACAAAATTCCTAATAAAGTTGGCATTTGCCAAACAGAGACACAGACGTGCAGACAAACAACAACAGAGCAACAGCATAACCCAAGGGCCACCTCCCCCCCTCGCAGCACACACCTGTGCCGTTATTGTTGCTTGTATTGAATGTTGAGCAAAAAGCAGCCAAATGCAGCAGCAGCAGCAGCAGTAGCAGCACTGCCGAGTCGTAGCATACGTGTGCATTCCCCACCTGGGACACCTTACATTTGCATAGAATAAAAACTTGTGCGGGTGCTGCTGGGTATTTTTCGTGTTTCTCTTCTGTCTCCTTTTATTGCGGCGCGTTTTTTAGTTGATTCGCTTTTGTTTTATTGCGCTTTATCCAATTTCGCTGTTGCTGCTGTTCGTTAGGAAGGCAAATAAATAAATCCACTCAAAATAAATGCAACCGCAGCAGCAGCAACCGCAGTTAGCATACGGTTGCAACTGTTGTTTTGCGTGACGTCACATTATTTCTTGTTGTTTTCATAGACTTCGACTTCGGCTCTGCTACATTTGACAGAGTGCAGTTATGCGAGGCAACAACAACAACACTCTACTTAGCGTGTGTGCGAGCGAGAGGCACTGCTGTGCGTACTTTGTGATTGGCCACTGCGCTCGCGACTGCGGCTCGTCTGCTCTTTGAGTCTGCAGCTGGGATATTCGCTTTCGCTTTGATCTCGGTTTATATTGATAGCGATTAAGCGCTTCACTATTGCTTAACCTAAATGTGTTTATTTAATGAAAATGCCAAATGGGTTTATTTAATAAAAAACACATACAATTATTATCGAGTGTATTTAATAATTAAACATTCAGGTAAAATGTGTTAATTGAGATAACAAATGGCTTTAAATGCAACTGAAAAAAAATCATTTCTGCAAAATGAATTTAATAAAAATAAAAATTAATTTTCAACACATATTTATATATACATGTGCATATATAATTTTAACTGTTTATTCACCTTGATTGATTATGCTCTGTTTTTTTTTTTTTTTTGTTTTTCATTTGTTGCACTCACATAACGGTAAATAGTGTAGTGGCGTTGCCAGACTGTTTAATTAGTCCGCATTCACTTAATGCAAGTTGGGCCAGGGCCCAGCCATAAAAAAGGTGCATCAAAGGTGCTTTTGCAAATGATGAGCATTAAGCTGTTTCATAACGGTAAATTAAAGCTGGAATAAGAAAAAAACGAGCGTTAAAACTGAGGGTAAAGAGCGTTGCCAGAGTGGGCTGAACAAAGAATGAGACGGCAGAGGGCAGAGGGCAGAGGGCTGGAGGAGGGGACAGAGGACTCTATGCGCATTTTAATGAAATGGCAACTGATTTAAAGCGTTGCCCCAAAAAGCAGTCATCTGTGTGCGTGTGTGTGTGTGTGTGGGTGGGTGGCAACAGGTCTGAGTTGCATTTTCATAGCATACTTTTCAGCGCAGCCAAAATGCGTTATGCATGAGCACTTGCAACGGCAGCCGACCAGCGCCTGACACAGTTAGGCATCAAATTATGACAGACGGCAGACCCCAGCCCACCCCACCTGTCCACGCCCTCTGCCACTATAAAGGTGCTGCAGGTACATTTAATGACTTTTGCCTCTCATTCGGCCCGGGCGCCTTCTCGCTTGCTCTTTAATTTGCGCCGCATTCAGCTCAAAGCGACGGCGAAATTTATGCAATTAATGTGCCGCAATGCATTTCCCATGCACTTTGACACTTGCAACATTTTCCTCCATTTTTCTTTCTTTTTTGCGCCTTTTTCGACTGCTGCCAAATAAAAGTGGCCAAATTAGCTTCGGCTCAAAGTGGAAGCCAAGCGGCGGCGGCGGCGGCGGCGGCGGCTCTCGCCCAAAAGCTGACAGTGACAGCATTCTGGTTGGATTCGGGTCTACGTGAGTCCCGTTTTAATTAAGCGTGCCAAATGCCCCACCCGAAAAGTTTGTAAGCCGCCACCCGCCCACCCTCCTCCAAACCTTACATTCGGCCTGGAGTGCAGCACTTTTAGAAGCCATATCCCTTTCTCCCTCCCTCCCTCTCTCTCTGCAGGCAGCTAGCTATCTCTCTCTCTCCCTCTCTCTCTCTCTCTCTCTCCATTATATGGCTGCTGTCACTTGTTCGCCCTCAAAACGCATTTGCGGCTTTGTTTATTACTCGTTTTTGTTGTTGTTATTGTCTTTTTTGATGTTTGGGCCGCAACGAACATGGCCAACAAGTTTTGTCATGTGCGGTTAGCCAGAAATGTCGTCGTTGTCAGTGCATTATAGAATACCTGCGCGCCACCTACATAATTAAAACAAATATATATATAGTGTGAGAGAGAAAGAGAGAGAGAGAGGGAGAGAGAGAGAGAGAGAGAGAGAGCTACATATGCCGTGGATTATGGTTGAAATCGTCATGAAATGACTTTATTATCTCTAAAATATTTTAGATATTTTACTCTTTATTCATTAAGTAATATTTAATGAATAATAAAATAATAATATATAATAAAAATAATAATATATATTATATATATATATAATATCTGAGCTGGATATTTTACTTTTTATTCATAAATATATATTATATATATATAATATCTGAGCTGGATAGAGGAGAAAAAGAGAGGCTGAAAGATTATGAGTGAAGAACAGGGGAAAGTAAGAGAGCAGAATCAAGCGGACAGACAACATCCCCAACACTGTAGGCCAATCTAAAACTATGATTTAAGCCTGTAATATAATAGCATTGCCTTGAGCTAGTAATAAATAAGACTAGAATAAGTTATACGTACTGCCATACTAACCCACAAATTAGCTAAGGATTAGAGATAAATGCGCTCTATAGTTAAAGGCAAAAAGCTGCAAGAATAAAGCTTAATTGAATCAAAAACAAAAAAAATTTAAAAAAATAAATAAATAAATAAATAAATAAATACAAAAAATGAAAATAAAGTAAATGAAACCTAATCTCTGACAATCGTTTGATAAATTCTTTGCCTCATGAAACGTGGCAAGAACTAGAGACAAGAAATATTCGAAATACATAGATCTATAAAATACTTTCTATGTATAGGCACTCTGCCTTAGCGAAAGGCATTTATATGGGTATATATAGTATCTAAAATATTGCAATATTTTCCATACTCCATTTCATATTTCCCCATACTCAAAGTTGGCATCGGTTCGACTGAAGCGACTGCGAGCTGATGTTGTCGCGTCATAATTAATTTAATTAAAATGATGACACAGCAAATCGCATTTGTCGATTGTTAAAATTCACCCGTCGCGTAATTATCGAGCATAATAGAAAATGTGTTTTACCCATTTCCCCCGTTTTCGCCCTGTAACAACGCTTTCCGCCGGCTCTCGAATCTAATTGAAATTATGCAATTTGCGGTCAACCAATTGAGCAGCCAATGGACAATGCAACAACAACAACGACGACAAGCGAGACAACAACAACTGGAAATCCTTTATGCGTGCATAAATAATTTTTAATTGATTTCCGATGATTTCGACAGCAGTTAATGAAACCAATGGGAGAGAGCGAGAGAGAGAGAGAGTGGCAAAGAGGCAAACAGAATGAGAAAGTATGGAAAATAAATATGCGAATATACAAATATATATACATATATACATATACATATACATATACATATACATATATATATATACATACATATATTTATGATTTTAAATCAAATTATTATAAAATATTTCCACGACGGCCGCTTACGTTACGTCATCAGCCTGAGTAGCACAAAAAATAAATAAATTCCAAATTTATTTGGGAAAAGCATAAAACACACATAATGGAGCAAACAAACATATATATGCATATGTATATATAGATATATGCATGCATGTATTTATCTTTGTTTGCGTGGAAGCAAACAGAATGAAACGAAATGAAACGGAACGGAACGGAACACACACAGCGCCGCACGACCCATAAAGATCCGCAAAGAATAACATTTCTGACAGCCAACAGCACAAACAACGTAAAACAACAAGCGAAACGAGCTTGATAGCCTGCTGAACGACCTAGATACCCTGTAAAATGAATGATGTGAGCACGGCAGGCAGAGCTTGCTCGACAAAAATGTATTACATTTAAAAATATATATTGTATAAAATTTAATATAAATAAAAAATATTAAAGGTTATTATAAAAATTAAAAATTAAATTAATAATAAAAAGTAAATATAGCAATTATGAAAATTAAATTAAAAATGATTGCAATGTATATACAATTTTAAAGACATATCTTAGGGCTAAAAAAAATATATATATTGAGTACGAGTTAAATGGACTTTAATTTGATAAGGAATATATTATAATATACTTCCTCTACAATGACTACAATAGTGGCTAAAATATGAATAACAATTGTCGTTTCTTTTATTTATTTACACTGAAAATATTTAATATTTAAAAATATATAAAAATTTATATTGTGAACACTGAAAATATTTAATATTTAAAAATATATAAAAATTAATATTGTGAAAGCTTTGATACTTTATTATTTTATTTATTTAGACCAATCTTCAACTGCTTGTGTCTTCCTCAAGATTATATTCTTAATTCTCCTCTACCGATATTTCTATCTATCTACAAATATCTAATCCTACTTTATTTTTGCTAATTACTTTATTCCCTTTTCTGCATTACCTTGCCTAATTATCCTTGATATTTATTTTTCACTCCATTTGCTGCTCACATATCGTGACATATTTACCCTTAGGCACAATATTCCCCTGCATCAGCAGCTGCTCTGCAGGGCATAGGAACCACAGCAAATTTAGAAAGTTTACGGCCATACACACACACACACGTAAATACATGTGTATGTGTTTGGCGTATATTTACTTAAAACTTTAAATAACATTAATTATGCGCTAAGCCTTTCAAAACTGACAAATTCTGACGTTGCACTGGATTAAGTCGCATTTAACGAGACATTCGACAAGTAGCAAACGAATTTTTAATGAACTCTGGCCACACACACGCAAATAGCAAAAGTGTGTGTGTGTGTGTGGGTGTGTGCTGGCAGATATTATGAAAATGTGGGACACACATGCCAGATATATATTGACTTGTCGTAAATTAAGCTAAATATTTAGATTAGCTGATGAAGGTTACAATATTAATTAGTAAATAAATAAGGGCTTCATATATATATATTTATATATGTCTATGCAGGTAGAGAGAACATTGTCAAATAAAATTTAAATTAAATTAATTTATAACAATCTAGTTTACTCTTTATACTTTGCACTTGCCCTAATTAAATTAATATAGATTTAAATAATAAATAATTATATTTAATTTTAAAAAAATTAAAAAAAAAATACAAATCTGATTTGACTATTTCCAGTTCTATTATTTATTATTATTATTTATATACTATTATTAGCATAAGCTCTCCCAATACATTCTCTTGCTTCCCAATTTGCTTGCTCAATATTACGATGCTCAGTTATACATATTCCTTTTTCTATTCCTATTCCAGTTCCTCTGCATCTAGTTCTAGATATGGCTTTACTTACTTTACTTATCTATTCGATCACAAAATGTATGTGAAGTTTGGCTAGTCTTGATTAGTTTTCTTTCTTTTTTTGGCAGCTATATCTATTGTTAATTTTATTTTCACAAGCCTTGGCTAAGTATTTAACTCATAAAAATTGGAATTGATAAAGAATAAGTTAATCTTAGAATTAGTTTCAAATTGTTATCAAAATATCATATCAAATAATATCTCAAATATAATATGATTAATATTCCTAATAACATATGTATTCAGGTGTCCAGCATTCGCTCTACTCTGTTAATGATCAGAGCTACTCTTGAACTCACATTGATATATGCCGATCAATACCGACTTCTCTTCATATTAGCTTTTTATGCCCATATCTATTGGCCCTATTCTTTTTCCTATTTTCAGCTTTTTGATACTTTTCCGTTGTCATTCATAAGCCTGGCTATTCCCTCATCAATTTTAATATTCCAGAAACTCTTTGTCAATTACATTCTACCTTATCTTGACCATGATATCTCTATCTATCTATAATTGCATACTCCATTACGTTCGTCTATTCCTGTGCTTGCTCCTGTTTATTTGTAATTAATTTACCTATTTCATCCAGTTCCTCTCGCTATTGCTATTCCAGCGCTTCTTTCTCTTCCTATTCCTACTCAAACTCCCAGTCATTCTCTTTCTGCTTTTCTCGCCACAAACTCGACCGCGACTTTATTGCTAATTGAATTGGCAAACTAAATTTAAACCTCAATCGCTTGACAAGCCACAGCTTCATCAGCGTGCATAACTACCTCTGCTTATGACTGGAGCTCGTGCTCATCGGGTTCATTGCTCATCTCTCGCTAGGCAATGGACCTTCGCGCCTTGACATTGCCGCGGCGGCACTTAGCGCGTAAGTAAACACACTCATGCGCTGTGCTCAGCCTCATTAAGTCAGTCAAAAGTAGGAGCACTCAGCGCATGACACGAGCCAAACTAAGCTACAACTGCCCGTAGCCTCGCAGCCGCCTTTGTATTGGTCTGTCACATGTTTTTCCCTCTATTTGCCAGCGGCGCATAAAACTTACGAAAAGTTTTCACTGTGCCTTGGCAGGCACTAGCGATGGGCGCGTGACATTCCAAATATGATCCAATAAATATCATTCCATGTAGCCTACAAATAAATAGAATATTATATCCTCAAACACTATGGAAGGTTGTTTAAATATAGGCTTAGATCCCAGCCAAGCTAAGCTAAGACAGCTATGAACTTTCATTAAGTATACATTACATTATGTATAGCAGAATCTCTCTATATGCTCTAAGCTGCACTGAGCTAAAGCGAAATTCGAGCAGCTCAGAAACTCGACCACACTATACTACAGCCACATGTATCTACTAGACTTTTATCACTATGAATAGCACTTAAATATCTTAATACTTCCAGCTGATAGCCTTGGCAGCTAGTGATCTTCTTTATGTAGGTTCATAATTTATTGTTAACTTCCACTAAAATAAATAAATATATAATACTTACTTCAAAGCACTGCTAATGTACAACTCTCCTCATACTAAACACATTTGTAATATATATACTAAATAATTCTCCACATCTCTCCCATATAGTCAATCGCTATACTCTACAGCTTTAACTTGAAAGATATATATATAAAGTATATATAGATAAACATTTAATTGAGTAATTATTTTCTTTATGTTCGTGTATTAATTACCATCGTGACTGCTCGTGTCACGAGTTATTTCCACTATCACATCACGCATTCATATATGTATATATATACTTATTATACTTATATAATTCTCCACATCTCTCCCATATAGTCAATCGCTATACTTTACAGCTTTAATATGAAAGATATATGTATATATAAAGTATATATTGATAAACATTTAATTGAGTAATTATTTTCTTTATGCTCGTGTATTAATTACCATCGTGACTGCTCGTGTCACGAGTTATATCCACTATCTCATCACGCATCCCTTCCCAGTGCAGACACAAAACATATTTTGCATGTTAGTCGTGCGTATTGTGCGTACACAGAGACAGTAGAACTGGCGTGTCTAATGAGCAATTCTAAAGTTTGCATTTTCATGCTTGCTGTTGGCTCTCGCTTGGGCTTTCAGTTTTCCGCGCATTTCCCACAATTCGTGTTGTTTTCATCTTGAGCAGACCCTCGTTCGTCTGCCAGACGCCCAAGTGACAGCTTGAGAGCTAAATTTTCCAACGCTGCGCTACTTGGGATCATCTCGGTCAGAGCTAATAGGCCGCCGCGAGTTAGATGCGAAAATAGTTTTCCATCCATGCCACTGGGGCGCCCCCCCTCAGCCACCTTAGCCCCCTCGCTGGCCTCTTGAGTGCCTGAGTGAGTGATTCACGTCAACCAAGGCATGATTCTATGAAGCTAAATGAGTTGTCGTTTTTATTTCTGTGAGTGGGTGTCAGCCATCCAGTCGGGTGGGGCAGCTCTTGGCAATGCTTGAAATGTGCTTGTGGCACAGTAAAAACTCGAGAAGTTGAATGAGAAGCTTAAGCAATTAAAGAGCTTTCCGCGATTCTCAGCTCACATTAAAGTTTAAGGGCTGTAAATTTCACATTTAATGCCAGAGCTGAAGAAGTGCTATAGCAGGCATGTAAAGTCTTCGATTATCTTTTAAGATTATATATTTTTATTATTATTTTTTTTTTTATTATTTTAACTATTTAAAAGCGTATGTTAGCCTGGGACCTAGCAACCTAGGAAACAGTTCTGAGACATATATAAATTACTCAACGAAATATTTACTCTTTAGGAAAGAAAGAAAATTATATATTATTTTTTTTTTAAATATTTTTTTTTTAAATATTAAAATAAATAGCTGAGATGCAAAAAGTAATTATACTATATACAGCTTCAGGAACTATAAACTGTTGTAAAGCTTACTGAAATATTTATTTATATATTAATTTATTTATATTAATTTATATTTATATTAATTTTTATTTAACTTCATGTTTTTACTGTACTTTTGACAGCGCACTATTAATCTGTAATTTCATTTATCAAATGCGTTAGACGAACTTAAATTTGATTAAATATTTGCGAGCTGCTTGCCCCTGCTTATTCGACTGGAGCAGACGTAGCTGCAGCTGCTTATTTACTTATTAAATATTTGTAGTTTTTCCAACAGCTAAATTCATTTTCCGAAAGCGACGAAGACGACGCAGCCGAGCGGCAGCAACAACTGCAACGGAACTTTAATGACACATTTTTTCGATGAAATATGCAATATTTGGAATTAATTGAGATACCCTACAAAAATATGTGTTATGGGTATGTAAAATAATAATAATAATAAACACTGTTGAGGTCTTTTGGCATAAATGAGAAATCAAAGTGAAAAAGCACAGGGTATCTGTGTGTTCGTTAAGCCGCGTTTTTATTGTTGCACTAATTTAATGGGTATGACTTACAAATGAATTATTTAATACACAGGGTATTCGCAAGTCGAGCATCTTCGCCAGTTTATTTTATAATAATATATTTATATTTATATTTTATAATATTATATTATTTATTTTACAAATATTTATTGAAGCAGTTTACCACTTATTCATTTAGTCAGACTATTCATCATAGCCGCAGCTCTTAATTTACAGGGTATTATATAGTCTTAAAATTTACTTTTTACCAATATACAGGATACATCTACTTATATTTTTCTTATTTTCTGTAATTGCTTAAGTTTCTAAGTCTATGTGTTTTTTATTTCCCTAACCTATTAAATGGGAACATGGGAAATCGGGGTATATTGGTTTTATTAAAATCTATGTATGGGGATTTCCAAGAGCACTCTTACTCGTTTTTTTTTTTTTTTTTGTGTTTATCCTGTTCAGCTGATCTTAAATATTAATTGCAGGGTATTTTAATAGTCGAGTTTTTCTTATTATTTATAATATTTTTTTTATTTACTTAATATTCTCTCTTTCGCTTGCAGTCTCAATAATTTACAGGGTAAGCCGCTAGTCGGGCATGATTTATTCCCCACTTATTCACATGATAATATATCATATCTTATATATTATAATCATGATGATATGCATCCTTCTCATGAAGCTTGCACTGGGTATCTTCTGGGCGCTCACTGCTCTCAGCACATTCTTAACTTTGTATTTTTATGCACATTATTTTTAGGGCGCAGCTCAGGCTGCATTAGCTTCGCAGGGCCAGGTCGCCTTGCAATGGATTATGGCTAATTTCTTGGAATTATGTGGGGCGGCTAAATGGAGCGCAATACCTCGCAAGAGTCTTGGGCGCTGCAACATGGGGCAGCTACCTATGGCGCCTGTTTCCGCAGTTGCGCAGCCTTGCGCCGCCTGTCAGCGGCAATTCCTTTTCTTTTAGCATTTTAATTGCCCTGACAGGCTAATTGCCCGCCTTGCTGCAGCCGAACCGGGCTGCTCTACCCTTGCCAGCCGACTGTATCGATATGCCCAGTCCGTCTTTCGGCGCGGGAATAGCTAATAATAAAACGCTCGCAACTGCCACTGACAAGTGGGGCAGCAATCCGAGCTGCCACAGTTTCAGTTTCCACAATGGCGGCTGTCATTTCGTTTATTGTTGTTGACTTTGTGCAGCCACTGAAAACCGAAAGCCAAAGGAGGGAAATAGAAAATAAAACAACGCAAATATGATATTTTAAGCGTCTCGTGTGCGCTGGCAGTCACGTCTGGGACATCAGGCACAGGCGGTGCCGCCTGCTGTGCCCGGCTCCGCAAAGTTCGGGGCACGCAGCAAATGATTTGGCCAAAAACTATTTATTGAAAATTATCGTGTAATGTGCAGCTAGCGCCCCTCTCGCCCCACTCGCTTTGATATGGGTGCTCGCTTATCGCCTAAGCCAGTCTCAGCTCCTGCGAAAACAGTTGCGGCAAATGTCAACTGAATTCATAAAAGGAAAATGCTTTCAATTGGCTGTTGCAGCCATTGGAAAGTGCGTGAAAATTGCTCCCCGCCCTGCCTGCGACCCACTATCGATTGTTGGCCAGGTTCAAACAGTTTTGTATTTCTGTGTCACATGCTTCGGTCGAAATGAAATTGCCGAACTGAAAATTCATTTCGCATCGAATGCTGCTGCTGTGTGCGTTGCATAATAGGAATTTGGTTAAGTTTCCAATTGCAATTAATGTGGAAATTCAGTCAATTCCTGTTTAAATGATACTCAAATATGGGTTGACAACGGATCCTATGCCTGAACAACTCATTGTAGTTCCCTAGAATCTGTTCAGATTCGATCCAGTTCGATCGATTTTCATTTTTCATTAAGCTTAATTCATTTTCAGCCTGTTCATGGACCTAATTCCAAACACCTCAACAGCTGCTAATGCAGCTTTCAGTTTCTTAGTAAGCCAAGTTAACATATAATTATAGCCAAGCTTCGGAAACTATTCACTTAGCGAGAAACGCCCTCATATCTACATTAAGGGCTTCACAGGAATTCTAAACCTTCTCCGCAGCTACCTGCAACTGCCCACAAATGAAGTGCTCGCTGTCAACATGCAATTGCTGTGCGTGCCGCATGCCGCATGGCTATCATGACTCAGCGTGGCATGCGGCATGCGGCATGCGGCATTGAGTGGAATTGTTTGTTTTAATTGCTTCCTTTTGGCTTGCATGTTGTTGACAAATGTGTATTTAATTTATGCAGCTGCCTTTGCTTTTGCTTTGACTAAGACTGCCTCAGCGACACGGCCATGGCCACGCCCAAGCCCACGTGGGTGGGTGTAGACCCACGCTGCTCCACTCCCCAGTCGGACTGAAGCCGCGTCGCATTGAAACTCAATATTTTGACAGCTTGTGAAATTTGAAGCTACAAATTTTTGCTTTATTACAAATTTGTTCGTTGGCTCCCGAACTTTTTTGTTTGATCGGAGTGGGCGGGTGTGTGTCACACACACAGTGGGTCAGTTGTCAACGCCACAGTTGCCACCCAGTGACAGCCACCCACGCGGCAACTTGTCGCCACTTTATTAACTGTCAATCTGCGCTTGTTCTTAGCTTCCACTTTCTTAGGGCGCGCTCATTGCTCTTTTTAAAGCTTAGGAATGGAGCACATGGGACTGTGGGGAGGGCATGCGACACGAGAAGCAAAGAGAAAGCACGAAAAACATTCTAGATCAAAGTAAACGCCCACATATCACAAAAGTTGTAATATATATAGTAAATGGCAGAATACAGTTCTAAAGTCATCTAAATGAAACCCATAGGGATTGCTTAATAAATAATATATAACATAATATAATATAATATCATATAATATAATAAAATATAACATAATATAATATAATATCATATAATATAATAAAATATAAAAAATTCCATAAAAACAGATATATCACAGAAATAGTAAAACATTATAAATTTATCAAATAATTAATAGCAATAATTTTAGCAATAATTTTAAGAGTTCTTAATAAACGAAAATGAGCATCATGTATACCTATAAATAAATCAAATTGTTTAGTTTTCTATTATTGAATTTCAAAATTTTCAAAAAAAAATCTATTAAAAAAAATAAATTAAATAAAACAAAGATAAATAAATAATAAATAAAATAAACCCAAAAATTACAAAACTTAATTTTGAATGTCAGTCTATCTTTTTCATCCAATTATTTTTTAACTAAAATAAAATTAAGCAAACTAATTCTTACTGGAATTTGTAGAAAACTTTAAGTTGCTCAACTCCTGCCCAAAGGTATGAATACAAATCCTACATAAAACATACGCCATAATTTACTTTCAACTTAAATCCCTATCTCATCTGCAGGTCAAGTGCCGCTTGGATATGTGTGTATGAGCAATGGTACCTCGAGGATGCCATCTTTTATAAATTGACTTTACATCAAAGTCAAGTTAACTATTCTATTATCAAAACAAACCTTAGTGAGAAAACTTGAATACCACATTATAACATTATAATATAATCAATCACTTAACAATGAGTTAAACAAACAAATTGTTAAGAATAACTAAAATTTAACTATTAGTTAAATATGCAGCGGAAATACTTTTAAAAAAATTTTTAATGTTGTTAATTTTTAACAGTTGGTACATGCCTCACATGAAGACACACAGAACTCTTTTGACAGCTCTCAAAAGTTAGAGATCTGAGCTTTACAACATTAATTTGCTTGTTAAAGATGCACCAGTATTTAAATGTAAAAAACTTACAGCCAATCAAGCACTTTAACAATTTTTAACTATTACTATCTATGATATGGCTATGACTACGACTATGATATCACTAACCATATTTGGCTGTGATTCGGGGCATACATCGCCGGCTTGGCAAATAAAACACCCCCAACGGGTGGTGATATTGTTGATAAAATTTTGTTATTATTAGGCTTTTATTTAATTATACTTTACTTTAATTATATAATAAATAAATAAAAAGAAATTACGCCAAGACAACACTCTTCAGAAAGCTCGCAAAACTTTGAGTATTCATGCCGCTAGCGTTCCAGTCTTTAACTATTAGTCAAATATAAAACTGATCGCATGTCAAATACTTGACATCTGGTTAAGCACATCAACAGTCTTTAACAATTAGTGAAATATTAATTTGTTCACATGTCAAATACTTAACATCTAGTTAAGCACATCAACAGTCTTTAACTATTATTCAAATATTTGTTCACATGTCAAATACTTAACATCTAGTTAAGCACATCAACAGTCTTTAACTATTAGTCAAATATGAATTTGTTCACTTGTCAAATACTTAACATCTAGTTAGGCAAATCAACAGAGTTTAACTATTAGTCAAATTTGAATTTGTTCACATGTCAAATACTTAACATCTAGTTAAGCACAGCAACAGTCTTTAACTATTAGTCAAATATTTGTTCACATGTCAAATACTTAACATCTAGTTAAGCACATCAACACTCTTTAACTATTAGTCAAATTTGAATTTGTTCACATGTCAAATACTTAACATCTAGTTCAGCACATCAACAGTCTTTAACTATTAGTCAAATTTGAATTTGTTCACATGTCAAATACTTAACATCTAGTTCAGCATATCAACAGTCTTTAACTATTAGTCAAATATGAATTTGTCCACATGTCAAATACTTAACATCTAGTTAAGCATATCAACAGCCTTTAACTATTATTCAAATATTTGTTCACATGTCAAATACTTAACATCTAGTTCAGCATATCAACAGTCTTTAACTATTAGTCAAATTTGAATTTGTTCACATGTCAAATACTTAACATCTAGTTCAGCACATCAACAGTCTTTAACTATTAGTCAAATTTGAATTTGTTCACATGTCAAATATTTAACATCTAGTTAAGCACATCAACACTCTTTAACTATTAGTCAAATTTGAATTTGTTCACATGTCAAATACTTAACATCTAGTTCAGCACATCAACAGTCTTTAACTATTAGTCAAATTTGAATTTGTTCACATGTCAAATATTTAACATCTAGTTCAGCATATCAACAGTCTTTAACTATTAGTCAAATTTGAATTTGTTCACATGTCAAATACTTAACATCTAGTTAAGCACATCAACACTCTTTAACTATTAGTCAAATTTGAATTTGTTCACATGTCAAATACTTAACATCTAGTTCAGCACATCAACAGTCTTTAACTATTAGTCAAATTTGAATTTGTTCACATGTCAAATACTTAACATCTAGTTCAGCATATCAACAGTCTTTAACTATTAGTCAAATTTGAATTTGTTGACATGTCAAATACTTAACATCTAGTTAAGCACATCAACAGTCTTTAACTATTAGTCAAATATTTGTTCACATGTCAAATACTTAATTAAATTTTCACAGTTCGAAACTTAACAACTTTTTTAGAGTATTCAAGGTGCGATTTGCTGCAGCTGCCGGAAGTCTGCTGAGACTTCTCTTAGGGCCTCGCAGCTACTTAAATTGTTTTCCTGATGTTGTTTAATTTTATATGACAAGGCACGCACCTAGCACCTGTCGCCTCCGGCTGTGTGCTGTATGTCGCTTGTAGCTGTCTCCTGTTGCGCCTCACAAAACACGTAATTTAATATGAAATGTCGAGTTTTTTGAGGGGAAAAACAGAAGCTGAACACGAGAGCATGTTCAATATTTTGAGCATATGGGATATCGCGAATGTCCTGTGTTGAATTGAGATTGTTTTGTTGATGTGGCGCCAGGCGGGCGTGGCATTGAAGGCGTCGCATTCGCGTGTGGCATTCGTGCCATTAACCCAGTTGCTGCAACATCAAAGCAACAATTCTGATGATGCTCGAATACGTTGAGTGCGAACACTACAGCGAGTGTGAGTGTGAGTGTGAGTGCCAGTGTGGCGCTCAGTGGAAACTCCCAGTGCACCAATGCGGAGGAGCAGGCGGGGAGTCTGCAGCACGGCAATGGCCCTGCGCAAACAATGGACGTGCATATTGAAGTACATGACACAATTGCGGACAACAAAATAAAAGCTAACAAAATATAGAAAAAACTAAATAAATACGAATACACACACACACACACACACATACATACATGTGCATATATAGAAACAATGCGATGCGATGGCAAATGAAAAAGTGCACAACTAGCGCTTCTGCCATATATATTTGGCGCTCCGCACAAACAAATTGCATACAAATACATTTTATCTGTTGTCAGTTTTTATGTTTTTGCGAACTGTTTTGTCAGCGCTCCATGGCACAGCCTTGACATGCCACACAGCGCGCCAGCAACTGCCGCACGTTGCCACATACTCATAGCCCACTCGAGCAGCGCAGAAGATAGCCCAGTTGGCAATCCTGTCACAAGGAAATTCCTGATTTATTTTCGAGCTCTTGCAAGCGAAGTGGTCTTAAAGTAAACGAGGATGGACAGGTTGAAGATATCCAAGACAAAATACAGAACGAATTGAGAAGAGGAACTATAATGGGATATCTATGAGCAAAGGATTATGGATGAGGACATCTATTCATAAGCAATTCTATAATAAATAAAAACATTATTATTATCACGTTTTCCTATCGCTCTGAAGCTCATTTCTATACACTCAACCCAATGTAAATTGTTCTATTTAATTGTTGGAATAGTTCAGACAGGAGAGAAGGCATGTCAGAGTTCATAAATTGTTTGCATAACATATGCATATATTATTAGTTATATGTTCTATATTATGTGGCTTCAAAATTCATTAAATTGAAGCTCAGTTCGTAATGCGATAGAGTTGTTTACCAGACTGACATATAGTCTATAGAATATATAGATCATATGCAGAAAATTTAATTGGCATCTGAACAGTTACATATGAGTTATTTAATAGAGCTTTTAGTCAATTAGATGAAGCAGCTTCAAGCTTACGCATTTTCCCGTAGGTGAGAGCAGATACAATCCAAGCGTGCATTCTTGTCAACTCTAAGAATCTCAATTGAGGTTTGATTAGCAAGTAAGTAAGTAGTAAGGTTTGGAGAGTGAGTGAGAGTGAGGAGAGTGAAGTAGAGTGGAGAGTGAGGCGACAGTGGTTGGTAGAAGCAGTGAGCATCGTTGGGAGTTCGATACTTGGAGATGCTAAGGCTTCTTAATGAAACTGGGAGCAGAGTTTTTTAATAAATTTGTTTACCAATCTTTTTTTATTTTATTTTGTAATTATTCTAAGATATACATACGTTCGTACTTGTCCACAAATAATTTAAGGTTTAACGCTAAATACGCTATAGAGTTCAAAACAATAAGCAGCAAGTAAAAAAAAAAAAAAAAAAAACAAGTAAGAATGCTCTAGTCGAGACGGCTCGACTAGGAGATACCCTGAGCCCTGCGAAGTGCCGAGACTTCAAATATTCTATGCTTAGTTTACATATACATATATTGCAAGCAACACATACACACACACAGAAGCACGCTCAAGCACACGCTCTGCCAACTGCGCAGTTGACGTAGCGACTGCGCTTGGGCTGCAAGAGGCCTATGTTGTGGAAAATTAAATGTTTAATAACTTTTTTTCTAGCAGGACTTTTTGATTCAAACTTTCAGGCCATGATTATGTCTCTAGTATTTGAAATGCGTTTTTTGCAAATTTAGGGCGAAGGGGGCGTGGCATCCAAAATCCAAAAATTGCAAAATGTCTGCATTCACAGCAGGAATCTACATAGTGAATTTCAGGTCTCTAGCTCTTACGGTACGTAAATGAGACGAAAAGTTATCGAAATTTATCGATAAAAAGAGAACGGGAAGAGTTATCGAATTTTTGAAAAAAACTCGTATAGCGTATGGTATTCAGGAGTATACATGTCAAATTTCAGCTCTTTAGCTTCTGTGGCTTACGAGATCGCTGCGTTCACACAGACGGACGGACGGACGGACGGACGGACGGACGGACAGACGGACAGGGCTATTTCAACTCAGCTCATCGAGCTGATCAAGAATATATATACTTTGTATGGTCTGCGACGTCTCCTTCTGCCTGTTACATACATTTTCACAAAAACATTATACCCTGATTTCCCATTTTCAATGGGCTCAGGGTATAAAAATTAAAAAAAAAATAAAAAATAATACTAATAATAATAAAAATATTAATTTAATTTATTATTTATGATAATAATAATAATAAAAATAATAATAATAATTTAATACTTAATACATAACTGTGTTTGCTTTAAGTGTCTCTGCAACGATTCACGCAATGCAATATATTTCAAAACGCAGATAGTTCAGTGTTGAGCGCATCTGCCAGCAGCCAACGCGAGGTTTTTGGCCACTAATTAAGCTAGTTTTGAGATCTTGTTCGCGACTAAAGAGCTTGAAATAATAGTATTTCACTGGAGCTCTTGGCGGGCTTATCAGCTGCCACTTGAATAACAAGTTGTATCCGCTTCTGGTAAGGCTTTTGGCAAACAAACCGATGTCATTATGGGCTGCTTGAATGGCCACAGATTATACTAAGCATAAGCTGGCAGCCTGCCCCACGGAAGATGGAGAGCAACATCTCTTGGCTACGATTACAATGGGGCAATTGTACGGGCACATGTTGCCACTTAGAGACCCGCCCGGCAGGCCTTCAGTCCGTGGCGCTTTGAGGCTGTCAGCGCATAATTGGCGCAATTCAATGGACGAGCCGTGGAAAATGAGGCCAGGTTGGGCCTGACGAAGGCCAGGGGAGAGCACGTATAAATAAATAAATGGGTCAGAGGGCAAGCGATTCAGCAAACGAGGCACTCAATAAATAACAAATTTGATTTTGATGTGCGCATTTGTTGCGGCTGTGGCTGGGCCTTCGCCTGCCCACAGAACTCGAGGCCAATTAAAAATCTAATAAGCAGCAGAAGTTATGACAAGGACGCAAGTTGCAATTGCCGAATGTTTGGCTTAATTAGCCCGGCCGGGACCAAAGCGTAACCAAATGCCAGCGTTTGTAATTTAAAACTGTCAGCGACAGGCAAGGACTAGAGTCCTGTCCCCCGCTCCGCCTCGCTGCGTGCGGCACATGTCCAGGCCCGGCTGAGTACTATAATTTATTAGCAACAGTCACCGCATAGACTAGCTCAGCGCCACGCCCACTGCCAGCGGCACATGCACCCACCCACCCACGCACCACTGCGCACCACGCACCATGATAAATGGCATTTATATTGGGTTACAGAGCGTTTTGTGCGAACCAACGGCACACTTCTGCCAGCCATAATTATCAGCGTGTAGCATTTCGCTCGCCAACTCATTGTCGCCACCATCATCATCATCATCATCATCAGCATCAGCATCGTCGTTATGATTATGAATATAATTATAGTAAGCCGACATTTGTAATTATTTGCCGTAATATGACATTGCTTATGCGCATTTAATGCTAATTCCGCCCAATCTGCCCACAAAAAGAGTTGACAGTCTCTGGTCGGAGTTGGAATTCCGATTGCAAGTGGCGCAAGATTGAATTTGGCCTTGAATAAATTAAGATTTGCCCACAGTAATTATGAGTGTGCCCACTGCTGGGGTCTCCAGTTTATGGGCGAAGAAAATTAGTTCGAATATTTCCCTTTTACTCAATCTGAGTTTAGAATCGGCTTCGGAAATGGATACAGAGACAAGATTAAAAGCGTGGCAAATACTAACTTAAGGCATAATTACATAATATATCTGAAAATGCTTTATTTTTTTTTATCAATTAAATATTTATTGTGGGAAAATAACGTGGAAATTTAATTTAAAATGATACAAAAAAAATATTTCGAGAGACAGAAAAATGGAAACTACAGAAAACCAATATACTCATTTCAGATTCGTGACTGAGTATTAATATAACTAATCCCTTCATTAAAACAGAACTTTAAAACAGTGATGTGCGTGGTATATTATATTATATTATACTAGTATTCTAATGCACTGTACGCATATATTATTACGGTTGGAAAGATCTAACATTGTTGTCTTTAAAACTGTAATGATAAATCCGTAGAATACCACGATAATATTTGATAAATGTAGCTGGCCCAAACAAATACTAAAACTCTGTAATTAAAGAAAATTTATATTAAGTTTGAGTATTTTTAAAAGAGTTGTAAGCTAAGAGCAGGCCTTAAGCAGGGAAAAATAAGTAAAACCCAGCAGTCGGGCGCTACCGACTGCGAAATACTCATTCATGATATTTCAGGCTTTTATTTTTTATTTTTAGGCATTTACTTTAATTACTTATTAGTGACTCACGTTTTGTCAACTATATAATAAATATAAAAAAAATATATATAAAATAAAATATGACCCAGCTCCCAGATCTTAAACATTGGTAAGACTTTAGGACTTTAGATTATAAGATTTGCCACGCTCTTTATATCAAAATGTACAGTTACAGTGATACGTTAAGTTAAGGTAACTACTTTCGCCACGCCCAATAAATATTTAAAAGCGAATATCTCTAGAGCTTAGAAATACCTGCAAAGAGGTTTGGCTCACCTGCTTTTGCCTCTTGCATGCATTTTCACAATACCGTGAATTCCAGCTGCCAAATCATGTTATGTACAAGAACAGTTGCAACAAAATTCGTCTACCAAGAACCATAATCATATAATAATAAATATATATATAAATATATATATAAATATAATAAATGGTATATTAAATATATAATAATAAATATATATATAAATATATAAATAAAATAAATGGAATACTAAATTAATAATAATAAATATATATATAAATAAATTAAATGGAATATTAAATTAATAATAATAAATATATATATATAAATATATAAATGGAATATTAAATTAATAATAATAAATATATATATAAATATATAAATATAATAAATGGAATATTAAATTAATAATAATAAATATATATATATAAATGTAATAAATGGAATATTAAATTAATAATAATAAATATATATATAAATATATAAATAAAATAAATGGAATATTAAATTAATAATAATAAATATATACATAAATATATAAATAAAATAAATGGAATATTAAATTAATAATAATAAATATATATATATAAATATATAAATAAAATAAATGGAATATTATATTAATAATAATAAATATAGATTCCTAAATATTTTCCAGCTATTCACATAGTTTATCGCTTCGATACAAGCATTTTCCAAAGTCTCTAGGATGCGCTTTGCTATCTACTCCCAAGTCAAATAGAATTTAAGTCACCTTTACTTAAGCTAAGTCTATCTTTGTTAATACCTCTGCTAAGCCCCTTTGAGCCTGCTTCTAGTCAGCCTTAAGCCCCATTCCTAACGAGGGGCTTCCTCCCCATGACTTGCAACGGTTTGCAGCATGATTTCTTAATGCAATTGCTTGCCACAAGTGTGCTGCAAGGCAGAGTCCAAGCCGAAGGTATTGTGATTTCACTCCATGAGTATTGTTCCAGTCCATTCTGGGAAATTGCAAAGGAGAAGATGAAGAAAATTTATAAAATATATTAAATAATGTTTACTCGGCGACTCTGGCAGCGGGGTTAACTTAGTTGTTGACTTAGCAGGCGGTATTCTTATGTACACACACACACTCACACTAAGCTGGTGTGCATGACGACTCTAACACACACACACACATATGGGTGGAAAATCACAAAAACAAATTAGTTGCGTGTAATTTAATTTGAAATGCTCACGCGTTTATCAAACAAAATGGAAAAGTGTGCGATGGAGCAGCGGCGGCAGCTGCTGTGCCGCTTGCCGCTTGCCACTTGCCACTTGCCACAGTTAAAGGGGAAGCAAATGCTAATTGGATTTTGCCTTAGCATGCAAAGCAGAGCATCCTGTCGCCCTGTGTGTGCGTGCGTGCCTTTGATGGCCAAGTTAATAAACATTAAACGCAATTATGTTGTTGATTTTTTTGCCGTCTCAAGACTTTCGCCCGGGCTGATGTTGATGTTGACGTTGACGTGGCAAAGACAAGTGAAAGCAAATAATCTGTCTTGGATGGCCTCGCCCGCTGCTGCGCTGAATCAATAAGCAGGAAAGGCTCCTTCTTGAAGATGAAATTAGAGTGCTTAGGCCATTCAAATAGATTTTGCCCAGACTTGACAATAGCTCCTTCTTTGCCCGAATCACACGGATATAGAGACAATTTGTTAGTTATAAATCTCTTCTTTGTGCTTTCACATATCTTTAGTCTCTTGTAGAGTTTCGGCTTTTCTGTTCTTTAATGAACCTAGTAGAAGAATTGTTACTTCCTTACAGTCCTATATATACAGGCGTGCTAAATTGACAAAAATTGTTTTCCAACACAGTTCTTATAACTATCCCTAACTTATCTCGTATTTTGATTTATTAATAGTATTATATATCTATTCTCAAGCTCAATCTTAGCCATCTGTGTCCGTCTCTCTCCTTCTCAAGTTGTGCTCTCACTCTCTCTCTCTGTCTCTGTGTCTGTATCTTTCTCTCTCTTTCCTCTCTCTCTCTCTCTCTCTCACACACACACTCTGTCTCTCTCTCTCTCTCTCTGTATCTCCCGGTCTGTCTCTCTCAGTCTCTCTCTCTCCCTCTCTCGCACTCTATCTCCCCCCTCTCTCACTCTCTCTCCCCCCTCACTCTCTCCCCCTCACTCTCTCTCTCTCTCTCCCGATCTCTCTTCCATCTCTCCTCTGTCTCTCTCTATCTCTCTCTGTGTCTTTCTCCGTCTCTCTCTCCCTGTCTCTCTCTTTCTGTCTCTCTCTCTCTCTCTCTCTCTGTCCCTCTGTCTCTCTGTCTCTCTCCCTCTCCCTCTCTCTCCCTCTCTCTCTCTCTATATCTCTCTGTGTCTTTCTCCGTCTCTTTTTCCCTTTCTCTCTCTCTCTCTCTATTTCTGTCTCTCTCACTATCTCTCTGTCTCTCTCCCTCTCTCTCCCTCTCAGCCTTCTCGTTACTCTTTCCCACATATCTCTCTATATATTCTATATATTCTCTCTATATACTCTATATTCCCATTTCCTAGTGTTTCTGCTGATCTTTCCCTTTCTCCTTGTATTTCTCATTCTCTCTCTATGTCTCTTTCTCCCCTATGAGTGCGCTGTCAAGTATTTTAAAAATGTATCCACTTAACATTAAGCTAACGGCACCACCACCCCCCACCTTAGCTTCAATCGCAAATTTTTCCTTTAATTTTCGTGGCTGTCAAAAAGTTGTTGGGAAAGTTCTCCAAGCCTGTTAATCAATTTGACGGTCGGAGCTGGAAAACCGATGCGGAGGAGTCCTGTGCTGATTTCTTTCCTAATGTCTGCTGTTTTTTGCATTATACGCAAGTATTTTGCTGGCTGCCACACAGTTGGCTAATTAATACGATTAACTACCAAAAAGCAAACACAATTGGCTGCTGGGCAAACAATAACACAAAGCACTCAGCTGTCGAGTGGGCGGGGGCCTTGAGGGGGGTTGGCAGGAGCTGTTGGATTGCGGGATTTCAGTTTTGTCAGGCCACTCAGCTGGGATGGCAGGTCCTTGAGCAAACATCATTACACACAGAGAGAGGGGGGCGAGTGGGGCGAGCGGGTGTGGGAGCTGAGTTTCAGATGTCGGCACCTAACGCGCTTTAATGCAGGTGATTAATTGCTTTTGAGGTTCGTCGGCTGCGTGTTGGAAAATTCTCAAAATTTCATTAGCTCCGTGTGTGTGTGTGTGTGTGTGAGTGTTTGTTGAACTTTTTGGCAAGCTTGCGAAGAGCGGGAGAAGGCCACTGGCGTGACTTTTGCAGACAATGCCAGCCCCATTTCTAGTTGGCTTAGACGAGCTAATTAAGTTAAAGCTGCGCCCTGACATACCCTAGCTCTGCTAATGATGGCGGCAGTCTCCTGGCTCTCCCCACCCCCTCTCGCTGCTCCCCTTTAAATTGTTTTTGATTTACTTATTTCCGGCCTGATAAATTACATTTGCCGCCAACGACAAAGTTCAGGCCGCCATTTTCGGCTAATGCGCAAAGTTTCCGCCAACTTTTGCTTGTAGTTTGCAATTTTATTTTATTTTTCTTGCATTTCACTTCCATTTCGCCTACATCGGCTGATTTTTTCTCCTTTTGGCGGCCTGTCAGAAATGCTGAATAATTTATTCATATGTTACGTGGCTGACACATAGCACGTGGCGACATTTTCTGGCATTTTATTGTCTGATCCCCGGCGCGCAGCTCAAATGCAAATTTAATTAGCTTCTTCAGTCTATTAAACTCCCATTTACCATAAATATGTATAAATCAAATCCCAATCTCTGACAAACGGGCCGAAACGTGATTTAAAGCCAAACAAATTCAAGCTGAAAAACATCTTTTTCGAGCTGTTGTTGGGGAAAATGTGTTTCCTCAGAAAGTCGCCAGCAGAGCGGCTCGAGCGGGCATTGATACCCTGTAGTAGCGAACAGTGGCACTGGGGTCGTTCAACTTGTCTAAGGTGTATGAAGCAGATTACCTCTCTCTATGCAACTATACATATATAATATAAATTAGAGTGTGAATATAAAATATTTAGAGCTGTAATTATCAATAAATGGAATTTTGAAAAATTAGCTTAAATAGAAAAAGTTTCTTTGAATATGTATATTTTCTATCTAACCTTTCCATATAAGTTTCTTAAGATACTATAAGATAGTAAAGTGCTAAAGGCTATGAAAGATATAGTTCTTAGTGCCAATGAATACGAGGACTAATTCAAATATATAAAAGTATTTATTATGAATAAAAGGGGAACGAAAAGAAGCCGACATATTACTATAATTAACTAACTTATCGACATAAATTACCTAATAAATTCAGAAATGAACAAAGTGCCCTTAAATTAAATTCTTAAAATATAAGATATATAAATATAATTAAAATATATTAAATATAAAATATAATACATATAAATACAGCTAATTCCTGTTAATGAAACCTGTTAATATTAAATATTTTTTATATTTGATGCATATTTTTTTAATACTTTAAAATTTGTCTTTAATAATATTTTATTCACATAAGCCCAACTCAAAACTATATAATATTAAAAAATACAAATTATTTATTACACATCGGCTTAAATTTAGGATCATACAGGACATTTCCCAGTCAGGCCTTTCAGTGATTCGCTTCCGTTCTTGTTATAATTTGTTTTTGCTTCACTTGCGCAAATAATTTCGAACCAGAGATTTTCTGAGTTTATTTGCTAACCGGAAAATTGTTATTTTAAAAATGCAAATTGTTGACAGTGCTCAGTGTAGGTCCAGGCGTACGTACGCATTTGTAGGCAAGTGTAAATTCAACTGAGTTTTAAGTTCCGACTCGGTTGAAAGCAAAAGAAAATGTAAGATGAAAAAACATAATCATTAGGCTATAATTATAAATTATTTTATGATGGATCTCAAAAAAACTATGTGGATCCTAGAGGGCCTCTAATTCCGGATAGGAAAGTTACGATAGGATAGCTACGACTAAAAAAGTCAAAATATCGCAAACTTGATCGAGCAATGTAACTCATACCTTAGTTCATCTCTTCTTTCTGAACAATCCGTTTCCCGACAAAATAGTATAAAATAATAATAAAATTGCCAGATTTGACGGGGAAAATGCTAGATTGGCACCACTGTTATACAAACATACTCATTGTAAACATGACTGCGATCACAGAGAGAGCTTGGAAAGAGCGAGTATGAGCACGTTCAAATATTTTAAAGCGAATTCAAGCAAACAGTCTCACAAAACACTGAGAGAGCTATAACTAGAACTTGCCACGATCATAACGATGCTCATGCTCAATGTATGCATATGTACATACATATGTATGTATATATTTGTATGTCAGTGCCAAAGCGAATTCAGTACGCGGCGAGCAGCTGACGCCGCGAGCTTCCAAATATAAAATAACGTTTAGTGCAGAAGAAAACCATTGTAAACAAAACTGAGTGAAGCAAACGAAGGAAGTGACGCGAGCAATGCGTGTGAGCGCGACGCAACGAAAACAAAAGACAAGTCAGAATGATACAGCTAATGTTTTTCGATAGAATGCCGTTATAAAAACTTAACAAGCAAACAACAGCAACAAATATAGCAGGTCCCTGTGTATGTGAATGTCCGCCGTATACAGCTTAGCTCATAAATATATATACACATACATATAAGTACATAAATACCTTTATCTGTATTTATGAAGTATGAATTCGCAGCGTAATTCTGACTGCAAACATTTTTCCAGAGAAAACAGTTGATTCTAACTATTTGCGTTCCCGTATCAAAGAGACTACGATATTATCCACTAGCCCTTCTAATGTTCCGCAGTGAATAGCCACGGTCTATTTGAACCTTACATCCAGATGATTAAATAAATTTTGATTACGTTAAATTTAATTTGTATTTTAATTAATTATATAAACACTTGTGCATTTACCTATATTAATTTCATATAACGAGAGAGGGAGAGAGAGCAAAATGTAAGCATACATATGTATGTATGTATAATGTAACTATCAATTACCTGTTTGCGACTTATCGCACTATGCCCCGCGCTGCAACTTTCAGAATGAGAAGTTCTCGTACCAACAAGAACAAACTGAGCGAGAGAGCGATAAGCAATGCTCTCGAGCATTACACTTAAATCGCCTCTCTTTACATCAGCCGCAACTCATGTTCGGTATATATGTACTTATTTGGAGGGTCAATGCTAAGCGAATTCAGTATACGGCGAGCAGCTAACGCGGCGAGTTGCCGAAGACACGCAACTGTGAAAGTTGCGCAGCGCCTGCTATAAAAAGCAACAACCACAAGCAAAAGAGTGCGAGAAGAATAGAGCGTGGGCGAGAGCGAATAGGGCACATCGGAAATACGCGAAATGACGCAGCTTAAAGTAAATGCTAGTAAAGTTGTTATTAAATGTTTACAAGCAACAACAAAACATGGAAGTGCCGTAACAGCAACGCAGCAGTGGCAGAAGGTATGTGCACAGCACTGCGCATGCAGATAGAAACGATTCATGATTGATGTATGTACGTATGTACGTATTATATGTATGTGTTTTTCATTTATAGCGCCATTATGGCGCAGTGGCGCCGGCCAAGCCCTTCGAAGAGATGCCGACAATTAGCATGCTGAGAACATTGTGGAATTTTTTGCCAGGTGGCAAATACAGTGGTGTCGACCTCAATGATATAACCAAGGATTTGCTAAAGGACAGTGGCGGAAATATTATTAAGGCCAAAGGCTTCTTGGGCAAACCGCCGATGGTTATAACAGAAAACCCAGATGATTTCGAAACAGTATTCCGACACGATGGTGTTTGGCCCAATCGAAAGGGCTTCGAGCTCTTGAACTACTATCGCAATGTCCATCGTCGGGACTACTTCGGCCCGGAGTCGGGTCTACTCACGACCCAAGGCGAGTCCTGGGGCAACTTGCGTTCGGCTGTAAATCCTATTATAATACACCCCAAGAATGTCAAAAAGTATTTGAGTTCATTGGATCGCATCAACCAGCAGTTTATAGACCGGTAAGTTACCGACAAATACTTGATTCCAAAATGTATCTTAATATTGACTTATACATTTAATAACCTCAAGTAGTCGATACACTGATGGATCGAAAACGATTTTAAAGTGAAATTTAATTTGTTTCAGCATTAAAACCATTCGCGATGCTGAAACGTTAGAAGTCCCCGAGAACTTCAAGGATGAAATCAGCGCCTGGACTCTGGAATCTGTGGGTCAGATAGCACTGGACTGCAAGCTAGGGGTTATAGACAATACGAATCCGCAGGGCAGACATTTCTTTAAGCAGCTGCAACGATTCTTCGAGCTGTCTGTTGAGCTGGAAGTGAAACCCTCGCTCTGGCGCCACTTCCCGTCTACTTCGGCCAAACTGCGTGAGGCCCTCAGCGTCTTGGACGAGTCCCTTGCCTTAACCGATAAACTAGTGCAGGACGCCATGGAGCGCATTGAGAAATCAACTACGGCCAAGAGCCACGAAGAGAAAAGCGTGTTGGAGAAACTGCTAGCCATAAATCGGAAATATGCCGTCGTCGTTGCGCTGGACATGCTCTTCGCAGGTGTGGATACGGTCCGTAGGTCGCTCTACAGCTTAACTCAGTTAACTAAAGCTAAGTCTTAAATTGCAGACTACCAGCACTTTTTCGGCCATACTGCTGGCCCTCGCCCAGCATCCCGAAAAGCAGGCCAAACTGCGGGCCGAAATTCTGGGCATTTTGCCAGAGAAGGATACGCCGCTTACAGTTGATTCGATGAGGAACTTGCCCTATTTGCGTGCCTGCATCAAGGAGACCCTGCGCTTCTATCCCCTCATATCGGGCAACATACGCACAATCAGCCAGGACCTGGTGCTCAGCGGTTACCATGTGCCAGCGGGCTGTGAAGTGGGCCTGATCCACCTGAACCTTTGGCGGGACAGAAAACATTTCTCGCAACCGGACGAGTTCATGCCCGAACGCTGGTTGCGTGAGCAGCCGCAGGGATCCAGCTCTGACGCTGGCTGTCCGGCGGCCACCAAGTCAAGTCATCCCTTCGCCTATTTGCCCTTTGGCTTCGGCGTGCGCAGCTGCATCGGCCGTCGCATCGCCGAAATGGAGCTGGAAATCGGCGTCGCTCGTTTGCTCAGGAACTTCCACGTGGAGTTCCATCATCCGGCCGAGAATCCCTTCATTGCCTACCAGCTGGCTACGCCACGCATTCCGCTTCAGTTCAAGTTTATCGACTTGAAGCATTGAACTTGTGCCTTACGTGCGCCGCTCTCTATACGTCTGCTGCTACCTCTACGTCTTAGATGTAAACAAATTTAATAAAGCTTTATTTATGTGTACAACTAAGCTCATTGCATCCTTTACGCAACTGGAGCTTGAGTGGAGGGGCTAAGTTAAGTAGAAGAGAAACATGACAGCCACCCAAAATGTTCGTTTGCTCTGTGGCCTTTTTGTGTCAGCTAGTATCGCTGGCTATTCAAAATGTGAATTTGAAAATTTCTGCACTTTTTAGTTTCTAATTAATAAGCGAAAAGCTGCTTGCACCCTGCGCCCTTTGACCTGCTCAATTCATGCGTTTGGCCTTTGTCTGCGCTGTGCCTGGGGCCAGCTTAATTATAACTTTATGAGCTGCAAAGTTAGTTGCATGCCCCGAAGGTGTTGCGAAATGCGCTGGCAAAAGGAATATGCAACACTTTCTTTCTATGCCATACATATACGTTCCTCTGTGTGTGTGTGTGTGTGTGGTAGCTGACTCTTTGTTGCGGTCAGATGGCCACAACGGGCGTCGGCATCTGCTGCCTGACACTGCCTGCTGCATATATATTTATATAGCATATGCAGCAAATGGAGGGGGCGTGGCAGGCGCACTGTGTGTGGGTGTTGAGGCAGCGTTCAAACGACAACATAAATCCAGCGCTGCTGTTGTCTTCCTGGCCATTGTTTATTATACACATACCAAAACACGCACACACTCACACACACACACACAGAGTCTGGTTAACAAACACTGTGGACAGCATGTGTGGGCGCAAATAGCGCATACGACTTGTGGCCCGCACTATATAAATATAAATATAAATATTTTAAGCGAGGCTTGCAGCAGCAGCAGCTGCACTCGCTCCAGCATTTGCATTAGCAATTAGTTCAGCTCGGCTGTTGGCTTTAAGCTCAATTAGATTCCAATCGAAAGTCACTTCAACTTGATCGATTTGTTAGTTTTTGCCTTCAGTTTCATGTTGATAAATCATGGCAAATTGCTAAATAATTAAGAAGCCGCAGTACTCGCATGCTCAGCTGGCGAATACCCTGTAAAGTAGTTTACAGGGTCCGGCACTCGAAGTGTAACCAATTGAAAAGCTCATACATTCAGTTTGGAAAATTACTTTTATTTAGTTCAAAGCACAAAATATGTGAAAATAATACAAAATTCAGAATCAATTCACTTTTCCTCGATATGACCACCCCTTGCCTTGACTATAGCAATTTAATGCACTTTTCAATATGCTCGAAGCTAGTTTTGGAGTCAAGATGATCGTCGGCTGTGGACTGTGGACTGGTGATCCTGGCTGGCTAGGTGATGGCATCATTACTACAGGGCACTAAGCGCAGGCAGAAACTCAAATTTTCGCTCTATGTGTGTCTGTTAGCTAAAAATGGAAACGTCACGTTTGGCACATTTAAAGTCGACAAACGGCAGTCAAAAATTCAATTTGGCACAAAATAAACTCAAACAGCAGAAAGTGAAAGCATGCTGGCTCTTGCCTCCCCCCCCCCCCCTTTCTCCATCTCTCTCTCTCTCACTCTCTTTCTCTCTCTTTTTCTCAATCTATGGCGCTTGGCACACATGTCGTATGCGTAATTTCAATTTAATTGATTTCTAGAGCAATCGCTTTTTGCGCTGCTGCTTAACAAACTTTTTGCCAAAGCTTTTAATGCAGCAAGGACGCGATTTTTTTTTTATGTATACTTTGCCTAGAGGGTACAATGATTAAGTCGTGCAGTTGGTAAAAGCTATATATAAATATAATTAGGTAGATGAAAACTCGAGCTAAATAAAAAAATTAAGGTTATTAAATAACTTGAACTCTACGAAGTAGATGATAAATCTAGTCTATTTATACTCACAGCTGCAGATGCTTATCAAGCCTTAGCTTTGAGCTTTTTCCTTTTAACTCTTCGAGCTTTTTGGCTCTTGGATCAACAGAGATATCGCTCTTTGGGAGCGCAAGAAATTTAGGCTGTTGTGAGCTTGGCTTGTGCCGCGTCGGCAATATCAACCCCAACGGTGGGAATAATAATTCAGGCTTTTGCTGAAGTTAATTCGTGGGAAGCTAGAATT
The DNA here is from genome assembly GCA_035047485.1 of Drosophila peninsularis. Classification (NCBI taxonomy): domain Eukaryota; kingdom Metazoa; phylum Arthropoda; class Insecta; order Diptera; family Drosophilidae; genus Drosophila; species Drosophila peninsularis. Next base: position 1,975,728 of record JAWNPN010000085.1, on the reverse strand, counting down.
GTTACAGTTAGTTCTTTCTACACAAAAGTTTCGTAGTTTCGTTGAGCTTTGTATTGATCTCAAGTACATTGATCACTGTGTTAACTTTCTTAAGCTTAAACTATATATTCTTAGTTTTACATTTGTATATTCATAATTTATAATATATTTTTTATTTTTATTTTTTGTTATATCAAATAAATATTTATTGTCGTTAACATACCGTTACCTTCGTGGCAAATTAATTTAAACTGATATAATTTATAATAAGAGTTTGGGCTCTGTATAGTTTGATAAGCAACAGACAAGGACATCTAAGCACAGTCTTCATCCAAAGTAACTTAAATTAATTAAAGTTAAATTGAGCTAAACTTTAGCGAGGATGTCCTCATCAGCATGTTGACGGATTATGGTGCAGGGGAATATGGCTCTGGGCAGAGCATTCCTTATCGACTTGCCAAAAATAGTTGCAGCTGTTTATGTTTTTTTCCACGCTTTTGCTCCCAACTTAACTTTGACTGCGATTTGCTAAAGTGGTTTTGGAAAATCCACGTTTACGTTCACCATTTTATATTTTTTTTTTCTACTTTTTAGCGTTTCCTCATTTGCCTTTTCGCAAATAAATGAGCAGCGTTCAGAGCTGTGCTGATTAATGCAACTTGAGTGCCAGTTCGACTGTGGATGTGTATGTGTGTGTGTGTGTGTGTGTGTGTGTGTGTGTGCTGAGTTTCATGTACAGCACAATTAATCAAACCGCAATTGAGTTTTGCCCTCACGGCGGAAGCTTTGAAATTAATTTGCAGCTGCTTTTCAATGTAAATTAAAAGTTGAAAACCAGAGAAAGGGAGAGAGAGAAGGGAGACAGAGAGAGAGAGAGAGGTAGAGGGGGTTAAGTGTAGCTCAATGAATTTTTGCGCTGACAACTCAATCTCAATCCTGATTTTTTGGCATTTAACAAACTTAAAACAGATTGCGAACTCCGTTCCTTTGGCTAAATTTAATAAACTAAAACCATTTGCAGTTCACTGAACTGACAGTAAATAAATTTAACCTAATTCGTACATGTCAATAACAACAGGAACCAAGACAAGACAAGCTGCCGCTGCCGCCCTCTTTCAACTACTTCTTTTTTGCTCTGATGCTCGCAAGGAGCGACTGAATAACACCAACACAAACACACACACACAGACAAGCACACACACACACATATAGACATGGTGCTGAGCATTTGCTACAATGCGTACAGTGGGCCGCGAAAGGCTTTTCAGTCAGTGAAACTGATTTATTCCTTCTGCCTTCAGATCATCTTGACTTTGTATAGGCTTTCATCTGAAATTGATCTTGATATCTTACTTAATACTATTTGATTTCATACGAAAATCTTTTTACGATTGAAGTAATTTTATATCAAGTCTCAAGACTTTTCCAGTTTAAACTTTAGATCAAGTCAACTTATAATTCATGAGAAAATAGCTTTATGAAAATCTTTCTTTAATAGAAGTAATTTTAGATCAAGTCTCAAGACTTTTCCAGTTTAAGCTTTAGATCAAGTCAACTTATAATTCATGAGAAAATAGCTTTGTGAAAATCTTTCTATTATAGAAGTAATTTTAGATCAAGTCTCAAGACTTTTCCAGTTTAAACTTTAGATCAAGTCAACTTATATTTCATGAGAAAATGGCTTTATGAAAATCTTTCTTTAATAGAAGTGATTTTAGATCAAGACTCAAGACTTTTCCAGTTTAAGCTTTAGATCAAGTCAACTTATGAGAAAATATCATGAGAAAATAGCTTTGTGAAAATCTTTCTATTATAGAAGTAATTTTAGATCATGTCTCAAGTCTTTTCCAGGTTAAAATTTAAATCAAATCAAATCAATCCTTATAACTCATGAGAAAATAGCTTTATTCCGAAAAAGATCTTTACGCTTATAAAATGGGTATTCCGAATTTTGCCCTCGGTTAAAAAGATTTGCAAAATAAAAACAGTTCTGCTTCTTTATAGGTTATAGGTTATCGGCTTATCGATTTCTGCAATATTTTTATATTTTATCTATCGAAGCAGTGTACCATGAATTTATTATTTCTTTCTAGTTGAAACTTTCCACAGTGCTTCTCTATTGTCTGTTATGAAGTGCAAAGTGTAAAGCAAAAGCCAAAGATGATGGCCGTTTCTTAGTGTGCGTGTGTGTGTGTGTGTGTGTGTGCGTATGTGTGAGTTCGCTCTGCTCGTTGACTATGTCCGTATTTGGCATTTTGCGTTTTGTGCTGTGGCACCACATGCTTCTGATGGGCTGCAGTTAATCCACTTAATGACCTCGATGATTTTATTGATGAGCACCTAACGGCAAAGCCAACGCCAACGCCAACGCCAACTCCGAGCCCAATGCCAACATATGCCGCCTGATGATGAAGATGCTGGGCGCCCATATCGTTCCGGTTTGCTTTCCACTCCATTCCATTCAATGCCATCTTTTTTCCGTGTATACTCTACCCAACTGGGTATGCTCGGCTTAAATCTTAAATTCTTCTTGATATGAAAAAGAATGAAAAAGCAGGTTTACACTAGGTTCTTATAGCTATATATAGATAGCTATAAATTGCCGATTTAAGTGTAATAATATACTATATATATATACTACTATACTATATATATACTATTCTATATATACTAGATATTATATAGTGTATAATGATAGTACTTAATCGCCGATACTGTTCCAATATGAAAGGGCATTTGGAATGCTTCGTATCGAACTCGGCGAATTGTTAATTTTTTTTCCTTCTGATGTTGTCAACGCCGCCTGTGCAGCGAGGCGTGGCACTGGCGCTAAACGGTGTTGCCATCACCATCAGCGGCACCAACATCAACATCAACATCAACATCATCACCATCATCACCATCATCATCATCATCAGCAGCAGCAGCAGCGGCGTCGCGTCGTTGCGATGTTTGTTTCCTGTTGATTTTTCGGCACTGCCACGGAAACCCACTAAATTAGTGACAGCGACTTTGGCTTCCAGCTTGGATTCAGCATTTGATAAAATGGAAGAGCGTGGCTCCCAAAGTGTGAATGCCAGTGTGTGTGTGTGTGTGGTGTGTCCTGTTTGTGTTATTTATGCGCGCGCATTAAAATACAATTTTTATGCTTGGCATTGCCAGACTTATCCTTTGACTCCCGCATCGCCCATCTGTCCCCACTGACGGCAGCATCTTTATTGAGTGTAAATGCGCGTGGCGAAAGCATATTTATTTTCGTTGAGCTGCTTATTTATTTGGCAAATGGTTTTGCATTTGTCAACAGCAACAACAACGACAACCAATCCAGGATGAGCTGCCCAGTGCCCCCTCCACGTCGATTCCTCGGGCGTCGGCGACAACTTGCATTTCAATTTGGAGCAGTGGACTCCCCATTGGTCAGACCCGAGGGCATCCTCAGCTAAGGCGCCACGAACTGAAGCTGAGCTCTTGACAAATGCCTGAATTTCCCCATTTGGATATCTCGTTTTCTTGACTAGTTTGGCTGAGCACTCGCGTACTGTTTCGAAGGAGTTCAAACTTCGGATATCCAAAGTGTCCTCAAAAATATTGGAAAATGCCAAAAGATTTTTGCTTAATAAAAGTACTAACAAATAATTCCAGGACAATTTCAAACACAATAAAAAGAAATCATTTCGAACTCTGTAATAAATGATTAGAATAAATTGCATTTTAAGATTCATATAATAAATCAGTCGAGCTATTGTTTAATAATAAATATTGTATTTTATATTACAGTTTTTGTACCCTGAACGAGCTTAGTCCATGTAGTTATTAGCGTCTGTCTGTCCGTCCGTCTGTCTGCATGTGAGAACACGTCGCTCGCAGAACATATAAGGGCTAGAACTGCAGGTGCAGATCGAGCTTACCTGAAAATCGACAGCTATTACCTTTTTGAGCTCATCGATTAGTTACTAAATTAATAATTAAATTACCTACGTCTAGAGACTCCTAATATTTTATTTAGATTTATTTGTGTTTTCCATAATTCCGTATTTTCCATTCGAAGCTTAGATAAATCGCTGCTTCAGGTTTTTGCACTTTATTGGTATAGTAATAATAATAATATTTTACTGGAATAAAGTATTACTGTTATTTAAATTGTTTTGTATTTATAATAAAATAAACCCACATTAAAATGTTTAATTTTGGCCAAAATTTGATCAAGTTACAGTCTGTTTTGTGAAAATGTATCTGGGGTACGGTGACTTTAGTTGCACAGTGTACAAGCTCTAGAGTATATTTGAAAATACAGAACAGAGCATCTCCTAGTCGGGCACGCCCAACTAGAGTTTTCTTACTTCTTTGTAATAAGTTGGTCGACTTTGAAAATATATGTATGTATATAAAATATACAAATCAAAAAATTGTTTAATTAAAAAAATTTAATTAATTAATTAATTAATTAATTAATTAAAATTATTATTATTATATAAAATGGTGTATATAGATAGATTTAAAAAATATATATAGCATTTGTTAAAAAAATTCACAAAGCGCTTATACACTTGGGTAAACACATCAGTTATGCCAATTACTAATACTACTACAGATAATACAGAGTGCGGGAAAACTCTTGGTATAGCGTCTGGCGGGAGTTATAGCTACATTGAGCCATGGAATAGCAAAGCCAACATTGCATGAGGCTAGCTAAATTGTAGCTAAATCATAGCTATTGCTATTTCTGGGTAATTAAGCTGGCAGGTCGTAGCCCTGAAAAGCTGGCTACACTAAAGCAAACATCAACTGAAGTCGTAGCCCTATAATTCTCAACTGGTTATAGTTCTGAACGAGTAGCATGACGAGGCTGAGCAAGCCTCAAGTAGCAGTGTTTGCACTGCACAGGCTGGTAATGCCGCTCAGCTAGAGGCTGACAGTCGGCTCCCAGGTTGCTGGTAACAGCATGCCTGCATATTGGCCAGAGCCTTGATGGCTGAATTATTAAGGCCACATACATTGTATTAATGTATTTGCCGCCATTTGTGCGAGCTGCAGCGTAGAAAGCCTGCTCATGGTTAGCAACTGAGTTAACCAGCTGAAATTACAAAGCCAAAATGTTTATAATTTGAAATTATATTACATAATTATTAAAGTCAAAATGTTTATATTTTGAAACTATACTTTAAATTGTATTATAATTATATACCATTCTATTTGGCAAGAAGTAAAGCGATTAAACTATATTATGTTTCAAACTAAACGATTTGAAGTAATATTGGGTATTAATTGTATACGTAAAGAATGCGCATAAAGTTCACAATATTCAACACCTTTATCATGTTTGATTATTCAGGTGTCGGTTCCACACTAAGTTCTGTCACAATGTCGATGTCACAACGGCCAACGCATGCCATTATTTAATCGCAAATTGGCTAGTTCAACCAGGTGCATGCTAAAAGCAGAACCCAATTTGCGTCCTGAATGGGTTTTTGGCTTTTTCCGTGGGACATTGCGAGTACAGTCGCAGTCATCTCCTCAGTATTGGACTGTACATATCGGGATTCATTTCGATGTTCATTAATTCGTAATATTCGAATTACAATGGAGTTGGAGAATTCGTACCGAAATGACCGAGTGTTAAGTTGGCAATGATAATGCATGCAGTATCCTCGATGTTCTTAGATTATTGCATCGTGCTCGGTGTTGGTGCTGCAACATTTTATTAATCAATTCTCAGATCTTTGTGGACGATCCGTGAACTAAGGCTGTGGCTGTATTTGATTTGCTGTACAGTCGATGCGATGTGCTGAATAATAATAAATTGCTTATTGTTCGAAATGAAAAATAGAGAACTTTCTATCGATTCCCCGAAAACTTTTTATATATACCAATTGAGTTCTTCAGTCACTAGAGGTCAGTCAGTTGGATCCCTTGGCCTGGCCATAATTTGAACAATATATATATCTGAAGTTGGATCAACGAAGCAATACTATCAGATCGAGTCAAACCTTTGACAAGAGTCAATATTGACAATCCATGGTAATAAAATTGCTGTGTCTGATGATAAATTTAAGTGTACAGTTTCGTTTCACAATCCCAAGCATGAAAACGGTTCAGCGGTTTACCCGTACCTCTTTGTCTAAAAAATTCACGTGGATACTTTCCTTTTACCGCGCGTGCAGCCCACGACACATCAATAGAGACTCCATAGGGATAATATGTTCAAGGTCGAATAAGGCATGTCCATTCGCTATCTGTATAGCTATCTTCCTTAAGCTTCTTCGTGTTACTGTCCAGCTGGAGATATTCCTATATCTTTCCTATATATTCCTCTTTATTCATGAATGGTTCTGTGCGGGTTGACAGCATAGAGTTGATTTACTATTTTGGAGTTGTCAGCTACAGGCGTCACCGGGACTCCTAATTAGCGCAGTTGCTTTTCATTTAAAGCTCTAGTCGATGGCTTTTCGATATATTTATATTGGAATTCGTATGCCTTTTGGCGCACTACGTTTTCCAGTGTTCGGGCTACAGTACGGTAACAATGTGGGCCCAACAGTGAGGGAGTTAAGCACAAATATTTTTCAATGATCGTGGCTTAGTTGTTGTCCTAAGTGATCGAAACAGTTTTGCATTGGTGCGAACCAGTGGGAACAGCAGTTTTCCCATCCTTTTTGAGACGCCTGCAGCAAGAGTCGGCAATTTGACTGAAAAGAGCAGCAGGCCTCGTATAAATCCTGTGCGGTATACTGCAAGATGTCAGACTATCTGAAGGTATTCAAGCGCTATTGAATCATACTCGTCTATGCCCTCGTTTGATACTGAGTCGCGATCTTCCCGATATGCACCGAAGGGGCACTACATATCTGAAAATGTATTATCCTCTATTTCAAATACTGCTTGTTGGTATGTGAGACTTGGAATTTTGGCATATAAACCGGTGAACTCAAAATCCGTTTATAAATATGTTCATATTGAGTTACTCCATATTGATTTGCCGAAAATCGAAATATTGAAATCAAGTATAATGGAATGAACTAATGAGTTCTGTAGTCGGAAGCGTCCAACGGCAACATTCTCACTTGTGTTAAGGAAAGCTATCAAAAGCTCTCTTCTAGCTTACGCTTTAGGGGGGTTCTCCGCATTTAGAGTGGCCACATTTTTGTGACACATAAAAATATCCTTTTGGGAGATTAGACGATTGGCATGACACTCTGAGCAAATATATCCACCGTCATGAAAAAGGAAATGTTCATAAGCTTCAAGTTTAGCTTAAAGCGAGGAGATTATCAGCGCTTATATAACTTAAATACGTAAAGTCCTACATCAATATAGACCTGGACAAGTGCCGGAATATGCGAAGAATGCGTTGTTCAAGGGCTTATCTCCTTTTTGCGACGTGTCGAGCAAATATTTAATGTGGTCACATGAGGATGTCTCTATATTACTAATGTGTGCACTACTCCTTCATGGCAAGCTGTAGCACCTTGTCGTAGCCAATTTCACAGCTTTTTTTTTACGCTTTGTGTTGGATAGGCTCTGCACCGAGTCCATAACTTAACCCACAATTAATTGATCTATAACTATCAGGTCTGCTGGCAGGTAAAAAGCAAGCCTTCCGAAATATTTCTAGAGCTTATGAAGCAATATTGACGCAATTCTATTGAAGCAACATTTTTCATTATTTTATTGTAAGAGCAGGAGCAGCTCAGTTCGAGACTTACCTTGCATCTATCTGAAGAGCATGTGTAAAACATCATGGCTCTAGAGAGGCGAACAGAAGAGAAATTGAACTCGCTTCGTAAATTCATACTTATGTGGTTTCTACGATTATTAACGAGTATACAAAGATTCTGGCGAGTTGATCTTGGCTTTCCTTTGGTCCTCTTGTTGAGCTGTAATACGTACACGTTGATACTTTCACGACACATCAATAGATAATCATTAGTGATAATATGTTCGAATTAGGCATGTCCATTCGCTATCGCCTCTACCTAAAACCTTTGTCGCGTATTCAGTAGTAGTCTACAAAGACTGACGAGATAATCGTGGCTCTCCTTTGGTCCTCTTGTTGAGCTGTAATGAAATTAAATGCGAGCATGGCTTATTCAAAAGCTCGAGGACCCATTCATTAAGAAATAAAGAATGAGTATATATAAAGAGTAAAGTATACAAAGATAAGTACCTTGAAAGGGTAACAGGGACGCAAGTGTAAGCGGATATGCGAATGCGAAGATTCTCCTGCTACGTACGGGTATACGATGCTCAGATATAAAAAAGTGTTTAGAGCTGTCAAATGATATGTAATTGCTCGGCGTTGGGTTAGTTGCTTGCCTTCCATTAACAAGGTATTTTTCCAGACTGGGCGATTTCTAAGCTCTTCGTCCACTGATGTTTTAGTAGCCCAAATGGCCGGCTACGGCCGTAAATCGCTCTCGCGATATATATTCATCACTCTCGTTCTAGCAGTCGCTTTCGCTTGTAGTCACAACATCACTATCGCAAGCACTGTCGGTATGGCCTCACCTCGCGTTCATGTTCGTGTTGTTCCTTATTAAAGTCCCGAAAGAACAACCTATTGAGCAGTATATGAAATATATGTTTAACAAAATTGAATTCGGGCTCATAACATTATGATCAATATGGCCTTTCGCAAAGAGAGGTGTAAACCCAAATGCAGAGCAGAGAACTGCTTTGAATAAAATATTTCTATTTCTTCTACATTCTTTTTGTTGTGCAGTTGCTGCTGCTGTCGAGGGCGGCTGCCTAGTGAAAATTTCAAATGAGAATTGCAGAAATGACATACGTGCATACTAAATATATTTATATTATATTATATTTATATGTCTTGGACATGATTGGAAATATATAAGAAAAATATATATATCAGAGTCCTTACTCCTTTGTCCATAGCTATGGATATTGTGTTTCTTTTTCTTTAATTTTCGCTTTGGAGGGCTTGGGTGTTGACAGCATCAGGCGAACGTTGGCGCCGCTTAATGATGCATTAAAGCGTTAACATTAATATAGGCTGCCCACCCACAGCACGCAGCACACACAGAGCCCACACATTGACGACGCAAACACTTTATGCTTGCAACACTTTGCGCTTTAATTAAATTTTCGATAATTGCTGGCAGCGCGTCGTCTGTCGGTCACTGGCGACAACTGCAGCGCAGTGTAACATGAAAATATTAAGTGGCATTTTTAATTGATTAAAAAATGGCGCAAACAGGCGGACGCGTCGCCGTGGGCTGGTGTGGAGTCGCGAACCGAATTCAGTTAACTTATCTTCACATTATGGCTAGTTCTTGCGGGACTTCTTACCGGTTCTGATGGTTTTACTTTTTTTGACACCATCCATTTTAGTGTACTTGAACACACCGGAACTGGAGGCAAGCAGACCGGAAGTGGCACCGCACGCAGCAAAGCGCACGGCGCATAATAAGCTTGTAGCCGGCCACTCCCTCCAGCAGCCACTGGTAAAAGTTGGGAGTAAAAAAGTGCCCGACACATGGGTTGCCCTACAGTAGACAACACAGTCGTTGTCAAATTGACAGTGATCGACTGAAGAGTACCCTACATCTATTTTGTACTTCTCAACGTTGACAGCCAGCGTAGCAGCAAGTACAAACTACTGAAGGGCTCCGATAATTTCTCTTGTTTTACTTAAGACTTTCCTATTGCAAGTCTATTTTGATGTTGGCAATGACTACAGCAGTAGCTCAAGTTAACTGTCGAAAGGTTAGCTCTGCTGACATCGAATCAGCATCTTCGACACAGTCTTACAATTTATACTCAGTCTCATCAGTTATTACAGCGCAGCTCGTTTACAGGGTATAAATGAGAAATAGGAAGGCAAAAAGAAATAGGAAGCCAACTTTCACTGCGTCTAAACTTGGCCAAGAGAATTGAGAAATGAGCAGACGCCGGGCGGCATCACTTGAAACTTTTGCCATAGCTCGAACATAATTATAAAAGTTTCGACAAGCATTTGCCAGGTGGGCAAGCGTTGCCACAAATCTCAACGAACGGAATGTAAACTTGCGACTCGGACAAGAGCCCAAAATGCCAAAAGCCAAGAGTTCCAAGAGCCAAGAGCTCCTCTTGTCCTCCTCGTCGTCGTCGTCGTTGCTTCTACTGCTGCGTTAATTAGCCTGCCATTGGCATTTATGCTTAAACACTTAATGAGCTCGTTGAAATCGAGGCTACTCGCCCAATTTAGCCCCCGCTCTTGCGCTAATTGCTTTTGGCCAGCCTCCGTACAGGGCGAGCCTGACAGACTCATACATGGTGCGACTGCGTATGTGATTTCTGGCGTGTCATTCAACCAGCCGGAAAATGGCTTATAGCGCTCCTAGTCTGGTTAATAACAAAGCCCTGGCTGCCTCTGTCGTTGACAACAATCATACATCCATTCCCAATAACGAATTCCACATACTCTACTGAAAAGAATCTATATCAAGATAAAACATTTTTACTTTTAGTGGATATTCTTGAAATGTTGATACTCGAAGAAGTATACTATATATATGAGTAATAGTCTGCAACACTCAAACACCAGTTCGGTTAACGGTAATAATGACGGTTTGTAAGTTGTAAGTTGCCCCACAAAGCTAATATACTCACTTAGCGCTGAGGTAGTGCAACAAAAGAGTTTTCGTTTGAGACAGAATAGAAAGAAAAAATTCTAAGAGGAGCCACTTAGGCGGCGAGTGTGGCTGGGAATGGGAGCTGTGGAACAACCTATGCTCCAGCGCCAACTGCGAGTACTTTACCTGTGGACCAGCAGCACTTGGAACGAGCTTGGACTTGATGTGGGCTCTAGGTGGGTGCTGCTTTCTTATCTCACAAATAGGCATTGTACTCTGCCCGGTCCTGGTGTGTTTGTAGGTATATTTTCCTTTGATTTTTCGCATGCACGCATGAAAATTGTTTTCCTTTTGTTTGGCGCAGCAGCAGCAGAACCAACAACTATTACTAAGGCAAAAGGTTGTTGGCAGCGAAGCAGCCAGGAAACTATGAAGGATTATGGATATCTCTTTCTCTCTCTCTCTCTCTCTCTCTACCTCTACTGTTGCTCCTTCCGCTGCTCTAAGTGTATGCTCGATGGGCGTGGCAGGCACCAAAAGGCCGCATAATGACAATGGACCAATGTACAGACAACAGATGGGAGAGAGCTAGAGTCGGGCGAGACGGAGCCCATTCAAATGGGTCACGAAACCGAGCAATGAGCATTAAAGGCGATGAAGACAACCAGAGTGGGAGCTGCAGCAGGTGAGACGTGATTGAAAATTGAATGGAGCCAAGCACGAGCAGAACACCGGCCGGAGTAGGGTACGGCACTTTCCCGGAAGGATAGAAAGTGCTGTTATCGTTGCATCAGCTTGCCCCGCCTCACATATAAAAAGCCAGCTTAAAATATCGAAGCGAAAGTGCCTGCCAGAAGATGAATTCAGGCATTGCGAATGCGATGCAGAGTCTAATGAAATTTACATTGTAACTGAGGGAACTACCTATATCTGAGGCATGAAAGAAAACTCAGAATAAACGAGAGCAAAGCTGGTTTCGAAATTGACGGAATCTGTCAGATTATGCAGCCTTCTTCTATGTGCTTTAGTTCCAGTTCCACCTCTAGTCTTTAAGGTTATTGTTATCTTAGTTTCGATTCATCCAAACAAAATTACTTGAAATAAATATGCAAAGCGTATAGCTGACACTGTCTTAATAAAGATAAGCATCGATTGTATTAGAATTGTCACTGGAAAGCAAATCTCCTCTTTTTCTGCGCCTTCTCCTTCTCCTTCTCCTTCTACTTAGATTCCCCTGATTTTAATGGGGTATACTGCAGATGGAGTCGGACTGTTTAACTAATTTAACTAGTTAATTAACTCTTCAACTCTCCTTCAAACGTTAGAAGCTTTACCCAAAATATTATGCAGAAAGTAATACCAATATCGCTCTCAAAATCGGAAATCAGGATATAATGGTTATGTTGAAATGTATGTAGCATAAAGTATATATATACTTGATCAGCTTGGCGAGCTGAGCACTTCGCTGGGATCAGGGTACGTCCTAGTCGAGCAGTCTCGACTGGAGAACTCTTACTTGTTCTCTCCATTTGTGTTGAGGCGAGGGCTTAAAAGATGACATCCCCTTGACCGTCGTGGAATGAAATTATATTTTATCCTGCAATATTATATTATATAATTAGCATAACCTAACATTAGTAATAATTACACTAAAATAATAATAAATAAATAATAAATAAAAATATGTTAAAAAAAAAATATTTTTTTTCTTTTGGAATATATTACTCTAACAATGTATTCAGATTAATCAGAATAGTCTTCATCCAATTGAAAACTAATTTGAAAGCACTTTAGCTAGCGATCAAAGGCCATTCAGATGTCTCGGATGGCAATCCTTGAACCACAAATCAAACTAAATCCCGCTGATGTGCTCAGCTGGATGGCAAGCTTTCAAAACACAGCTACGAATGAAGCGGATTCCCAGAGAAGTTAAGTGAAGTATTTGTTATTACAGCTGGACAATTTATAAGCGCCAAATAACACGCCTTAAATTCTGATGCAAATCTCAGGAGCTGAAATCCATATAAAACTTTGTATTTATATGGACGTGTGCTAGATATCTGTGGGTGTCAGTGGGTGGGTGGGGCTATACGCAGCGAACTCAACGAGGGAGACAAACGGCAGCCACTTGAAACTGTCACAAGTTAAAAACCGCAACACTGCAGCAGAGCAGCTCCATGTAAGAAGGATAAGAGGGTATAGAAAGAGAGGGAGGAGGGGGGGCGGTGAGCTACGGTGGAGTTCGGAGAACGGCCTGAAGGACGTGGCAAAAGAAAGACATTATGCGCCGGCATACCGCACAACAATTTCACAGACAATGAATACATTGGCAAAATGAGGCAAGACATGGACGCAGATACACACACACACACACACACACACACACACGCACGCACACGTACAGTCAGACAACAAGAATTTAAATAAATGCATGTGCACGAGCTGCCCGCAAGAGTGAAAAAAATATACAAGCAGCAAGAAAGAAATCACAACAATTGTTCAGGCGGAGCTGCTGCTGCTGCGGGTTAGCTGGGGGCCCGGCCAGAGTCAGCTGCCGCGCCACGCCCCCATCTAGTCTGGGCGGGGGCGTTGGCAGCGATGACTTTGCATTTTGCATTACTTTTGCTGGCGACTTTGCTTTGAAAGCAGTTTCGAAATTATTGTCTCTCAGCTAACAGTGCCGGCGGTCCTGCTGCCACTGCTGCCGTTGATCCTGCGTGGCCTGCTGGAATCCAGCCTCTACTCCAGCTCCAACTGCAGCTGCTTGTTGCCAACTTCACCGCATTTCAATGTTGCGTGTGGAGTTATTTCAAGTCATTGTTATTGTTAGAGACGGAGCACCCATTGAAACGAGTTGACAAAAGCTGGGCATGCTGACTGAACAACTGATAGATATATCCTTTAGAGCAGGTCAGAGGTCAATCAACCTGACACTCAAATGCAAACTCAAAAGATCAGCTTATTACTTAATAATAATAAAATAATAAATTAATAACTTCATTTTATCACAAGCCAACCTTTAGTAACTTGAAATCATTGAGCTAATTCTTTAGTTTCTATTAAGTTCGAGCGAGTCCTTCTGCATGGCTAACTCAGGATTGATTATCAATGATTAATTTGAAAATGATCAATGTGTTCAATTGTTAGTTGGTAACTAGGATAAAGTAGTGAGTGAAGCTATTGAAAATGGGCACAAAAGAGCGCAGAGGGTGAGCTTATGCTGAAACTTATTGGCAGTAGAATATAGGCACTCTTGGTAGGACCATGCAGAGTATGCATGAGTCGAGCAAGCTCAGCTCTGGCACTGCATTGTTGTTGCTGTTATGGCTGGTGTTGTTGCGGCGTGTGCTTACACTCGCAAATGTCTTATTTATGCTCAGCACTTTTCGCTATCCCAGCGACAACTGCGTTTTTGCTTCATCCTGTGGCTGCAGCAGCAGCAGCAGCAGAGATCACAGCAGGTGGCTGGAGCGGGTGAGGTGGGCGTTGGGTGGCTGCCCAACTCCTTGGCATTATATACACTGTTGTGGCTGCGGCGCGTCTCAGCGCCGTCTGCCGTTCCTGTGGCTTCACTTGCAAATGCTGCCTCCACAATGCACTCTGTGTACCCAGCTGTGGGTGTGCCTATGTGTGTGTGTGTGTGCGTGGGTGTGTGTCTAGTGCTCTACGCCAGTTGCATTGACTTGGGTCACGGAGGTAACTTCAGTTTCAGCAGTTAGTTAGCAACTGCGGTCATGTTGCATAATGCCTTAGCAGGAGAAATTAACGGATTTTGCTTGAAGCACTGCAAAAGCAACTAACGGAACCTTCGTTTATATTGATTGTTAAATATTTATATAAATATAAATAAATATAGTATATATATTCCTTAATCTTAAGTCATAGTCAATTGAGTCAACTTCAGCTCTATATACCATGACAGTTTCAATTTTGTAATATTATAGCTCAGGTCCAATTAAAATTATATATTTTGCTATATTTTCTGTGTAGCGCACAGCAAACATCGCTGGCACAACTTTTTGTATCGGACAGAGTTTTTAGAGAAGGGTAAAGGGCTCCTTGGCATGGGTCGAGCTGCTTGAAACTCTGTTCTTTAGCTGCTTTGGCCATACTTCAACTTCACTCGGCTCTTTTCTTATGCAGAAATCCATTCAAGTTGTTATTGTTGCTCCCGCTTGTTATTTTTGCATAATAGAAAATTGTTTATATGCAATACACACAGATACATATATATGTATATGAGGCTGTGGAGCCGTGTCCCTGCCCAAAACAAAAACGAAGCCTTTTATGCTGCTTATTATGGCTGGAGCACAGCCTGACCCGAACGCCAAGTTCCGCATGTTTATTGTGCATATTTTAGAGACTCTGCAGCTTAGGAACGAAAACGAGAACTAAAATATTAAATTGCATTTAAAACGAACGCATAATCACATTAACTGGAAACTGTCGCTCCTAACTTAATAAGCAGCCGAGTTGGCAAGTTGTCCAATGCTGGAGACGTGGGGCAGCAGAGCCTAGGCTTGAGCCGTGCAACATGGCACGTTATAGAATTTAACAAAATTATTTAAAATTCCGCAACTTTGGCTGCTGCAAAAACTGGGCCAGCAGCAAAAAACTTTGCAGCACAGCAGCGAGGGACAGCAACTGCAGCAGCAACAACTTCGGCTCGCAGACCGAGGGTCAGTTTTGCGAGCAACTTTTAAATTAACCCTAATGCCAACAGCAACAACAACATAAATGTAAATATATATATGTGTATATTTAGTGAATAAAAGCTCACAATATTCTTGCGCATTTTTCAACTTTAACAATTTATTAAATGGGTCAAAAGCCACTAAAACTTCATTTATCATTGCATGAGCAGGCAACACGCCCACTATGCAACATCCGACGCCTCCCTCGGCCGGCTTGTCCCTATACATTTAGCTGACGCGCAGCACTCGGTACAATTATTGCCAGCTCTGGTGTTATACCCTGTACTCAGCATCCTATAGGGTGTATAGGATAAGTAAAGCTTATCAATTACAAAATATTGTTAGCAATTATAATTACAATTTATATTTAGTCTAACAGCAATTTAAATAATTTTACAAGTCTTTTGTTGGTCAACCACTCGGAGTTATGCTTTCCAGAAGTTAATATATTTTCATTGTAGAACAGTGAAATCTGTGCTCTCCAGATTCCTTTGATACAAATCTCATTATTTTGATACCTTATAAATCTGTTTTATATATATACGTAGCTAATATGATACAATAATAATCATATAATATTTTACACCTTGTAAATTTTCATAAATCTATTATATATAATCCAATATATCGTAAGTCGAAACATTTAGTTCTCAATATATATTTTTGCATCACGAGCTTATTCCATTTATAGAGTATCCACATATTCGGGCACACCCGCTGTGCAGTCCAACTTGTTGGTCGCGTTAAAATGCCAACAAATCGCAGAGACGAATGAGCTCAGCAACTTGAAGTGTTTCCGGTATGCCGCAGCAATTTTTTTCGCCTGCATTCCGGCTAGTGGAAGCCTGCCCAGTCGAGCCCACCCACTTGTCCGGCGCGCCAGCAACCCCCAGCACCTGCCACCACCGCGAGGAATGCACAAAGAAAATACACGGCGCAAGTTTGTCGAGCCAAAACAAGCGCGGAGTTGGAAAAAAAATGCCAAGAATTATACAATTTATTAGCACTGAGAACCGAGTGCAGGACGAGTATCAAAACCGGGGACTGATGGGGATAATAGAATTTTAAATATGCATGCACGCCCAGTTCTGCTTCGTTTTTTTTTTTTTTTTTTTTTTTTTAATTTCAAAGTTGAACTCGACTGCCGCTGAGGAGTCCATTAAAAATTAAACATCACGTGGGGCATTTTTATTTTGCGAAATGTATAGAGTAGTTGGACGCAAGTTGGAAGTTGGGTGTCCGCGTTCACAATGGAGGGCAGGAGCAGGTCAAAGTCTTCATAATTGCTGTACTGCATACTTCAAATTACATAATTGCTAAGGTATAAAGTGCTTCATTTGAAAATATATGAGTGTTAAATTGTATAATAAGCAACAGAATTCAGTCGTATCCGTAACATATTTAGATATTTTATATTTATACTCCAATAAAAAGTTTCTTTTAATGAACAGCATAAATATTTGAATTTGAATTTAACAGTTGCTGACGTGCGCTGAATATAGGACAGAGCTTTAAAAGCTTTATCGATTAGTTTTAACGAAACCGTGGCGGTCGGATAATCAGAGCACACCTAACGAAACGAAACGATCTGGCAACACTCTCACACAGGCGGTGACGAAAATAAACTCGAGTCTTTGGTTTGTGGCGGCAAATCGATAACTGCAGTTGTTCGTGCCGTGAAGTTGGCTGCACTCAGGCACTCGAGTGGCGCAATAAATTTAAAATTTGTTCATGTTATTGCTAACGCTTTATTTATATCGCTAATCATAATCGTACAAATATATAATTCTATATCGAGACTTTAAGGTTCTAATGCATAATTGCAAAAATCACATATCTTAAATTAACAGAAATTGAGTTCAAAATATTCCTTTTTGGTGATATAGTATATAGGAGTTACTAAGGAACACTGGAAAGACACTAAGATTACTGCAACGAGGTACTCCAGCAATGTATAATACTAGCTAACAAACTACGGAATCTTAGAGCCCTGTATAAAAACTAAATAAACGGAAATGTTTAGGCATCTGCGACGCTGCGCTGCAGTGGGCGGTTCTCTACGAGCGGCTCCAGTGGCAGCAGCTTGACCGTCTTGTAGCCACGATCTCGTTTCAGCCAGAGCCAGTTGTCCCCATTGAAGTAGTCCTCGATGTGCTCCAGACTGCGGCCCTTTGTCTCCGGCTGGAACAGGCACATGAATACTGTCAGCAGAAAGCTGGAGACGGCGAAGACGAGGAAGACGCCGCGCATCTTAAGGAATGCCTGCAGCGCCGGAAAGGCCTTGGCGAAGATAAAGAGAGCCACGTTCATCGAGGCAAATACACCGCCAGCTGTGCGGCCACGAATGCGGGCTGGAAACAGCTCCCCGATCATGATGCCCGGCATCACCATCAAAGCTGTATTGAAGACTATGTAGCCGAGGAGGCAGCCACCCGCCACGAGCACATCGTAAGGCATCTTGGGCTGACCCATGCGAATATACATGAACACGCTCAGGGCCAGGCAGAAGACGCCCGAGCCAACGCCCGAGAGGATCATGATGAGCCGGCGGCGCACGAAGATCAGGATGCCGCAGAAGATCATGCAGCAGACCACGCGCACAGCCGCTGTCCAAATAGCCGCCTGCTTCGTGTCGAAGTCAGCCCCAAACTCCGAGACGATGTCGATGGCGTAGAAGATCACAATGAAGGTGCCGGAGAACATCTGCAGCAGCGAGAAGACAACCACAATGAAGAGCGGCTTGATGGCCACGCGCTGGCAGCAGAGCCTGAAGATGTTCTCATTCGTCTTGGTCGTGGCCCGCTCCTTCTCCAAGCGAGCCTTCATGTCGTTCAGCTCCTTCTGGGCGGTAATCTCGCTGCCGCGCAGAAAAGTGAGCGCCTGCAGCGCGCGCTTCTCATGCCGATTGCGCAGCAGCCAGGCAGGTGTCTCCGGTATGAAGTAAATCGAGACGACAGCCAGAGCAGGCAGGATATTGGCGCACCAGGCCACGTCGCGCCAGTACAGGACGGTGCCCAGCGAGTAGACCAGCAAAATGCCACAGGAATAGGCCACGTACGGAGCGCCAATGAGTAGGCTGCGCAGATTTGGCTCGGCTGTTTCGGCTATGTACACCTGTTGGGGGGGATAAACCATGCGCAACAATTAAGTATTTTTGTGGAAATGTGAGAAGAGTGTTCGATGGCTTATGGAATGAGTCCCTTTTATGCCCATTCAGTTGAGCTGAAATGAGTATATTGTCCGGCCTAATGCCCGCCTGTCTGTCTGTCCGCCACACGCACACCATTGCGGCGCTATTGTTACGCCCACATGCGTTACTCTATATAGGCGAATTGGAAAATCCTATATCTTGCATTGCTTTGGAGCTGGCAGCTTGGCTGTGATCGAGTATTCTCCAGTCGGTAGCGCCCGTGTGCAACGTTCTTCTCTGTGTATGACTGAGATCCTGACAGATATTTTTTTATGGAGTTATATAGATCTCAATCAGACCCAGATGGAGATCTATCCCTGTTTATATAAAACGTTAATTGCCAAGGGAAAATATGGGACATATATCATAATTGGAATCATCATTAGCATATACTTATTTCAATAACAGAGTAAAGAGTGAATGCGAGAGGTATTTAGGCAAAGGTCAAGGAATGTGTGAGAGACAAACCCATATCAGGTTCAGTAGAATAAGATGGATTCAACATGGAGCTGCGAGCGCTGAGAGCAAGCTCCTCGAGACACCGTTGTCTGCGAGTGGCCCAAAATGCCGACAAGTCACATAAGGGTAGGGCTGCCATCCGTCCTGGAATTCCGGGACACGTCCCGCTTTTTTCTTCGACCGTCCCGGAATGCCCTCAGGCCCATGTGGCCACCCTACATAAGGGCGACTAGCGCTGCGCCGTTCCTGGGCGGTCTAACAGTCCCAGTCTATGTATAATGTGATAATGTCGAGCTAAACTGAACTGATATCAAATTTGGAATTATTTTTACACCTAGCCCTGTCTAGCTCTGTATAGGCCTTATCTCTCATGGCTAGCTGAACAGCTGAACTCAATTGAATGAGCGAACCGATTAAAGACCCATTAAAGCCTATTACGCTGGACAAACTCAACTGATAACTGATAAGACATCAACTTGAAGCCTCTTTTAGTAAGTGATACGCTCTCAAATATTGACACATGCCCGACTCAAAGTCAAGCGCTGCGTGGGAATCTCTTACTGGACTCAAGTGCTACTTATTATGGCGAGCTGAATAGCTAGGCTCCCCGCACCCCCCATTGAACCACTTAGTGGCCAGAGCTCAGCAAGATGAGCTCGTGACAAATTCCTGGAAGCGCTGAGCGAACAACCCACCTTGACCTCGCACAAGTTCTCGAGCAGTCCACGAGCGACAACAACTTTCCCTTAACCAGAGCTCGCATACAGCCGCGCTCTATTGTCTATAAACAAACAATTTGATCAAACTGAATGGCAAACAAGGTCACGAAAATATCAGGCGGCTATATCAGCATAATCTGAAGCTTAATCATAAAATCATAAATCTTCAGCCACTGCCGCCGACGACAATTAATGAAACACTTTTTCGAGGCACACGCGCAACAAGTTGCTGTTTGGGGGCGCAACCGCCCCCAGCGGGCAACAACAAACTTATTATAGACTAAGGTCAAGAATCCGGAACTTGGCGCTCTGTGTGCGGAAAGCGATTTGCTCATGCAAATGGGAGACGCTTTCGTTATCATTTTGGCCGCTGGATAAGTCATGGGCATATCCATAAGATAAATAAACAAATGCCGGCTGTGCGAAAATTGAGCTATTCACTTAGAGAGAGAGAGAGAGGGAGGGAGGGAGGTAGGTGGATTAACATACGACACAATAGAGCACTCGATTATAGTCGGAACAATGGAATTAAGTGAGCAGTTGACAGTTGACAGACTGACAACCGACAAGAGACAGGCGACAGCTGACAGCTCTGTTGTGCTTTTTGTCGCATACTTGTCTGCGGCGTTGGCAGCACAACAATTCCTACTGGGGCATCAGGGCTGTGGACTTATGTCATATATTAATCTGGTTAATGTGTCACTTGGACAAATGACAGTGTGAATGAACTTCTCGATATTGGCATTGGCCCATCGTTATTACCTGACCGGGTCCGCCCAGAATGCCAGTCGCGAAGCCGCAGAGGAAACGGGCGAATATCAAGGCCTTCACGGAGTTGGACATGGCCATCGTGCTCCAGCCCAGGAAGAGGGGTATAACCGACACCAGCAGGGTTTTGCGACGGCCCAGGTAATCGGCCAGTGGTCCAGAGATCAGCGAGCCGAACGGCGTGGCCAAGCTGTGCACGCTGGCTGCGTGGAGTGCGGGAAGAGAAAGCAGCGATTAATTATCAGAGCGAATGGATGTGTATATAAGATAGATATATGAAAAATAAATATATATAGTGGCATAATGTAAACAAATCTTAATCTGAGTCAAAGTTGTTTTTTTTTTTTTAATATATTGACTATATATGTATAGAAAGAACTAACTATAACAATTCTAGCTTTTCACGAATTAACATAATTTCTTGCGCTCCCAAAGAGCGATCTCTCTGACGATTCAAGACCCAAAATGTTCGAAGAGCTAAAAGGAAAGCTCAAGGCTAACGCTTGATAAGCATCTGCAGCTCTTAGTATACTTAGTCTAGATTTATAATCTACTCAAGTTGAAGTTTTTTATTAAAGTTATATTTTTTTATTTAACTCGAGTTCTCAGCTATGTAATTATATATATAATATAAGACTAGGATATGTTTCATTGCTAGATAAGTCTCTATATATATTATATATGTTTATTTATTATATTTATTATATATGTTTATCTTATATCTTACCTATCCAGGAACCGGTGCTAACGTCTATGGGCACCTCCGTCGAGTTCAAGCTGAGCTGAGGCAACAAGACCGCTGAGTAGCCGATGGGCATGCCACATCCGGCGGAGAGCAAAAGAACGGCGCAAGTGGATAAAATCTGTTAATAAAAATAAATAACAAATTAAAAATCATTTAAAACTATTCAAATATGAAAAGGAAAAGAATAACACATATAATATATAAACTTGATATATATACTTTAGCTGGGCGGCAAACTGATTTGAACTTGAAGCAGTTTCTAATATTTGATTAAGACATTGGAAAAACAATTGAGACTGACCCTGCCATATGAAAATGGCAGGAAAATTCTATTAAAAAATAAACAAAAAAATCTATTCAAAACTTTGCTGTTTCCATAGTCTGTCAAAGTGATATAAAAATGTAGAGTATTCAATGTTTGTGTGGGACTCTATGAACTTGTATTACTTCAGTTCCTACAGGTTCCTATAGGATTTATACTTAATAAACTATACTAAATAAACATTTTACAATGAGTTCAGGGTACAGAGAAACATTTTTCCACTCGTCAGTATTTTGGCTAAGCTCTTAAAGCAAAGCCAAGTTAGACTAGACAACTTTGATTGCTCTTGAAGTCATTGAGCTATCTATCACAATATATGCCTTATTTTTAATATTAAAGATTTGAATATTAAAGATATAGCGCCAATAACTGCAATTGATAGTCAATTGAATGGGGAGGCGACACTGTTGCAAGTTGATGTTGTTTTGATTGAGAGACGAGCAATTGGCGGCAATTGAAGCTGCGACACGTTGCAATTAAAGCAACTGCGGCTGACGTGCAACTGACCCGCTTTCCACTCGAGGTGTCAATAGTGATAAACGATCTGTGTCGGAGATGTAAAGCCTGCGTGATCTGCGTGCCTGTCATTCAAATTTGCCATAAGGCAGTCGAGTATGCAGGCTCCGTGGGCATTCAGAAGCTATTGGTGGCCTCGACTTTGCTCAATTCGCGTCACATGCCGACCACTTGAGGGGCTCTGTCTCATATTTTCTAATCATGCGAAGATATTTCAATTTATATCTTATCGTTCACAATTAGCTTGTTAGCTACCAGACTAGAAACATCGTCATTGCTGGTTGGTGTAGTCGAATAAGGCAGAGAGGGAGGGACAGAAAGAGAGAAAGAGAGAGAGAGAATTGGATTTGAAGCCTTTGAGTTCTTAAATTCATATCGAAGAAGTCGGGAAAAACATGGGCTGTCCATAGAGTTCGAGTTAGAGGAAGATAGTTTTAACCAACACTATTGTAAAAAAAAGAGATAGAAAGAGAAGAATGAAATTGAAAGAAAGATTCTCACAGTTAGCAGGAGAAGAGGGAGGCAGACATCACTTCAAAGAAGAGAGAGAGAGGCAAAGAGAAATGCCTTAATTGTTCCTGTTTTGGAAATAATGAGCCATAGAAAGACAGAGAGATTGAGAGAGAGAGAGGGGAGAGAGAGAGAGAGAGAGAGAGAGAGAGAGAGGGAGAGGGAGAATAATAGTAAGTGGTAGGGGGTTACAAACAGAGATATCAGAGATCAGGCAAAGATGATTGAAGTATTGCTGCCTGCTCCAATAAGTTCGACAACAAACGGAAGAGGGAAGTGATAAAATTATTGCTCCACTCCCGTGTCAGCTCCAAGCACTTCTATGAGTAAGAAGAATTATATAATGAAATGTTATCAATTGCAATTATGATTGATTTATGATACCCTACAAAGCCGTGTGGTTCCATGATTTGATTGATTGATTTATGTTATTTCAGAGTGGAAAAACCTTCACTCGCAACTGTTACTGCGAAGGGGCTCAGTGGAATTGGCCAGCTGGAATCTGTTTTTGGACTGTCTGAATTCTGCTTTGCTGACAGCGCGGGAACAGCCACAAGCTAATTAGCCATTTGGCTGGATTCTCGCAAGGCCCACGCGAGCTCTTTGAGCTGCTTTAGACGCTGTGCCTTAAACCACGGCAACTGCAACACCTGCAGCAGCAACGCTGATGGCAGCTCAGCCGCATTTCGTTTTCAAGGACAGCCAACTAAAGTTGCTATAAAAGGGGACCAAGAGAGCCGCACTCTCTTCGGAAGAGCGTGGTGCTGAGAGAGCTTAAAGCTTTAGCTGACTGTTTGGGAAAGAGCTAAGGCTGAGGCCAACCTGTTTTTCTTGCAGGCAAGTATATTACTTATTTTTAGTTTTTTTAGCATACCTGATTAAGCATGCCTCGCCGATTGGCTGCATCGTAGTCCTGCTCGTCGATGGTGGACAACTTGCGCACCTTTTGCTTGGACATCGACATCGGCATCGACATGGACATTGGCACTTTGCACTGGAACTCCGAGCCGGGCACCATGTGGTACGCCATCTTCTGCGGCACGATTTTGCTGTACTCCTCGTACTCCTCATCCCTGCGTCGAGGAAGACAAGTGAAACAATAATAGCAATTAAATAGTTGACCAATAAATTGAGACTGCAATTGGCTGGCACTGTGATGTCATCTACAACTCGTGAGACTGTTTTATTGGCATGCTGTGCCTCTAATAGGAGCATAAAGGCACTCAAGCTGCCGTCAAGAACGTGGCAAAGGACACTACCGAGGGCAGCTGAAGTAGCTGACAAAGCTCAATTGGATGCTGATCACTTTTCAATGTCATGAGCTTAATTGATTTTATTTTTATATATTTTATATATTTTAAATCTGTATTATCATATTTAATTATCGAACTGCTTCCGATCAGTTTGTGCAGTTCAACTCACTTCAGCAGAGCTTCAGAGTTCAACTCACGCGACTCTCAGATCACAACCTCCCCAAACAACAGTCGGTTCGTTAGGCAGCTGAGTTAGAGAGCGTTTTGACTGGTTTGAATGCCGTTCAACTGCAGCTCGAGCAGTCGACACTTGTTAGGCAATTAAACGGGTCACCCTGCAATCATAACGAACGGGGCTGCCCCGGGCTAATTGAAGACAAACCTCTAAGGAGTGCAGGTAAACATCGTGTATGCACCCTGATAAAGTGTCAACGTGATATGAGGCATTTGTAATTGAGTTACTTGAATAGGTTCAAAGATGTTGCAACCTATGCCAATGACTTATGACTGAGAGACAAAAGCAACTCAGATTGTTGAAGCATGAACATGAACTACAAATATGAGAACAGATATACCCGATTGGGGCACCTTGGCTATAGAGATAAGTTATTTTCAGACAGAGAAATGTTTATTCGTAAGGATATTGCTAATATTAGATGAGGATTTTCAATAAAAGGACTCGCTCCTTGAGGCAGCGATTGGTTTAGCATAGATGATCTTCAGTTAATATAATAATATAATATAATATAATTATATTTAGCCTTGAATACGATCCGATAACCTTTAAGCCATCTCACAAATATAACTCTCAGCTATAAATAAGGGATCTCAATGATATCAGTGATCTCAGCGTCTGCCAATGACAATGATAAAATAAAATCAAATCAAAAACAAGTAAGAATGCTCTAGTCGAGACGGCTCGACTAGGACATACCCTGAGCCCTGCGAAGTGCCGATACTTAAAATATGCTATGCTTAGTTTACATATACATACATATATTGCAAGCAACACATACACACACACAGACGCACGCTCAAGCACACGCTCTGCCAACTGCGCAGTTGACGTAGCGACAGCGTTTGGGCTGCAAGACGCCTACGCTATGGGAAATTAAATGTTTAATAACTTTTTTTCTAGATGGACTTTTTGATTCAAACTTTCAGGGCATGATTATGTTATTCATATGTGTGTATGTGCCGAAGCACAAGTCTCTAGTATTTGAAATGCGTTTTTTGCAAATTTAGGGCGAAGGGGGCGTGGCATTCAAAATCCAAAAATTACAAAATGTCTGCATTCACAGCAGGAATCTACATAGTGAATTTCAGGTCTCTAGCTCTTACGGTACGTAAAATAGACGAAAAGTTATCGAAATTTATCGATAAAAAGAGAACGGGAAGAGTTATCGAATTTTTGAAAAAAACTCGTATAGCGTATGGTATTCAGGAGTATACATGTCAAATTTCAGCTCTCTAGCTTCTGTGGTTTACGAGATCGCTGCGTTCACACAGACGGACGGACGGACGGACGGACGGACGGACAGACGGACAGGGCTATTTCAACTCAGCTCATCGAGCTGATCAAGAATATATATACTTTGTATGGTCTGCGACGTCTCCTTCTGCCTGTTACATATTTTTCACAAAAACATTATACCCTGATTTCCCATTTTCAATGGGCTCAGGGTATAATAAATCAAATCAGTCAAATAACTGAAGCTACTTTTTAGATTCTTATGTGGTTTTTAGATATAAAACTAGGATTTTAGGTAATAAAACGGTTGAAATCTTAAATTCATCAAATAGGCAAGAATTTCTTTTAGAACAGCCAATGCCACTACATATTCTTCCCCTCCCTCTGCTCACTTTATTTAACTCTTTATTTATCTCTGCTATTGCTAAGCACTCGCTGCATTCAACTCTATTCTTATTGTATGTATCGATAAATATCGATATTTATAAATTATTGTTTTAATAATTTAATATAATATGATAAATATCGATATTTAGATATAATTGTTTTTTTTCTAATAACTGTTTATATTGATATAATATGTAAGCGTTAGAGATCCCAGTTGTTATTAATGTATTTATCGATAAATATCGATATTTATAAATTATTGTTTATTTTAAATAATATCTTATATTAATATAATATGTAAGTGTTAGAGATCCCAGTTGTTATGATTGCATTTATCGATAAATATCGATATTTATAAATTATTGTTTCTTTAATAATTTCATATATTAATACAATATATAAGTGTTCGAGATCCCAGTTGGACAGGGCTGGCACAGATGACTCAGGTGCAGCAAAAAGAAACCAGAGAATACCTGGCAATACGTCATAAGCTCAACAGCCATGTGACGGAATTTAACATTTTGGGTTTGCTTTGTTTTTTAATTCCATTTCGTTCGCTTTATTTACTTTTCTGGCCGATAAGCAAGCAATAACAAATGCCAAGCGGCGCCGCAGCCAAAAGACAACAACAGCAACAGAAACAACAATTTTGGCTTCACTTTGCAGCGTTTTCTGTTTTTTGTGTTTCGCGCACGTTTTTTATTCGATTTGCCTAATGACTGTCACCTTTTTTTCGAGTCTATCGTTTTTTTTTTGCTGCGTTTTGTAATTATTTTGCTTGGCGAAAATAATTATCAATTTTTGTTGTTTTTTGCTTATTTGTTTCATTTTGTTGCATTGTTTTGGTTGAACAGCTGCGTGTGACGTTTGTTGTTTGGTTGTCAAGGCGAAGCTAAAACTCACCTTGATTCACCTGTTTTCTTTGGTAGACAGACTATGTATACTATATGCTTTTGGGTGTCCAGCGCGAGTGATAGGGCGTGTGACACACTTTGCTAAGACTCTCCTCAAATGTATTTAGGCTACCTGGAATTGGGCTCTGTACTCTGTTCTAGAGGAGTTCCCCCACTCGTTCGGAATAATAATACTTTTGCTTTGGGCAGTTTCAGTTTTAAGAAATTTAAAATGCAATTATTTAAGCACTATATAAATTCTTAGGACAGTAAATTAAATGGGGAAAAAATCAAAAATTGTCAACAGCGAGCCAATAGGCCCGAATCTTGAACCTTGAACGTTCAACTTGCAGTTTATAGCTAATTTATGGCATTGACCGAGCCAAAACAGAACGACTAAGCGTGAATTGCATATAAAAGATTATGGAAAATAAACAAAGCCGCGCCAAATTCCCATGTTCGTATTATCAATAGAGCTGCAGAGTTATGTTAAGTACAACAAAATCGAGGAAGTACTGATAAAGAGCGCAGTTCAATGTACCAGTGCCGCTCAATGGCAATTGCCGCAGTTGGTAGTATGGATTAGAGAGGATCCAGTGGCTGAAAAGAGTCAAATGGCACGAGCTGCAAATTCAAGTATCACACGATGTTAATCAATCAACGGCGTGATTGATGTCAACGGGACAGCTGAGCGCGTTTCGCTTGTTTCAAGTGTGAATCGAACAAGTTTCCATGTTGACCACACAAATTAGACAATTGATAAGAGTGAGGAATGTGTATACATATACATATACATATATATATATTGATATATGTACAGAGTCAAACTCTCTCTGTCTTGTGGCCTGGCAAACTAATTGAACCAATTAAGCAGGCAACAACAAATGTGCGAGTGCAGACTAATTGTAAATATATATAATATATATGTATATATATATATGTATCTACAGTATAACGGCATTGATTTCATAATCATTAGCGCACCACAGTTGTTGTTGCCATGACGGTCATACACGGCGTATGCGTAATGGAGCTGCACAGCCATCTGGAGAGGCCTACGCACTGATAAGATAACTGCTGTTCACCGTGGGAATTTTTGCGTTAATATTTATAGGTATATAAAGACAGTTCGATAGTCGCCACTCGAACGCGCCCTATCGCACTAATTAACAGCTTCTTCGAACAAATTTGTTAATTACTAAAATTGAAATTGCGTCCAATTAGAAGTTTTTATTATGCAAATATTATTTTACAATCTCTTGAAATTCTGCACTGCCAGCAAATTCTATCAAGACAAACTGACAACAACTCAGGCAGACGCCATTTCCAATTAGGAATGTAATTTCACAATATTTCGCAATGCCTTCGACTCGTAATCAATCAGAAGCTTGCGGAAGACAATTTCCAATTACAAGTGACTTAAACTGGAATTTCGGGCAAATTTGATCAATTGGCGCCATCAACAATGACTCAGTAAATTTGAATAGATCCGTAAGCCAACTGTCTATCGGCCGTCTGCCTACGTCTTATCGCCTCCATCGCAACTGAGAGATAACCCTCTAGCTCTGATTGGCAATCAGCATGTAAATATATTCAAATAGCAAAGCCCGTTTGCTGTCTATATAATTATGCAAGTGAATATCAGCTATTAGCTCGTGATTAATGCGATAGATAAACAAAACTGGAATAATCTAAATGAATACAATTAAAATTAAGTGAATAATTTAACAATGAATTCAACTAGGACACACTCTGAGCCCTGCGGGAGTAAATCCGAAAATTCTCCCGATCTTTTATATAAATGTATGGGTTTACAGGGCGTGCCATTCACATCTACATATATATTTTCCAAAGCACAAGTACCAAATATTCGCAACAAGTGTTGCGCCCTCTGTCCCCAAATTTAACAAAAATCAAAATTGTATAAAACACATATGAAACTAAAAACAAAAGTTTAAGACTCTAGCTATAATGATGCACTCAATAGATTTTTCTAACTGAAGATCGATTTCGTTTTTAGTTTAATTTTTGAAACAAACTCTATCGGATCGTGTTATTCACGAACCTCAATTTCAAGTCTCCAGCTCTTATAGGTTCTGAGATCGGCGCGTTTATACATACGGACAGAGGGACAGACAGACGGACAGGGCTGAATCAACTCAGCTCGTCTTCCTGATCAAGAATATATGTATATACCTATAGGGGTCTGTCACGCCTCCATCTGCGTGTTATATACATTTCAACAAAGTCATTATACCATGATTTTCCATAACAATGATTTAATGATTTCCTATAACAATTCATACAATTCATACAATTCTTTCCCTACAGTTAAAAATCTCCTATAACAGATGAATTTTTATAAGATTGAATCATTTCCTTTCAGTTGATAGCAAGTTTCATATGTTACAGTATCTGATGATATGAATGTACCCAAAGGTTATACATATATCTTGCATGTATAACTATCTAGGCAGATACGCTTTAGTCCTCGTCACAAAGTCCTTAGCAAAAATATCATTTTGACTCTTTAGTGAAGTTAGTATTATTAATCTCAGTATTGAAGGTCAATATATTCAATTTTATATAAATATACTCTATAAAAATAGAAAATGAAATATAAAAAACTCATAAAGGCTAGATGTAACATATAATAATCATATTTCTAATAAATTATTAGCGCACAAATAAATAAAGCAATGTTAATTATAGATGTATTTATAGCTTCTATTATATAGTATTTTAGTTATATGCAGAGTCACAGTTATTCACAATTACATAGATCTCAACCAGCTTGACAACAAACTGAAATCTTGATTTTTGAAAGTGGATTGATTGATATATTGCCACAATACTTATCATAATGATTTAAGTTGATAATCCATTTGTATACTTTAAAGGGTGCTAATGCGCTCTGAATAAGAAATCAACTGTTTATTGTGAAATGTTTGTATTTCTGCTGAAATTGTACAGAAAACGCAATTCAGCTGAATGGCTTTAATTAATTAATAATCAATAATATTATCAGATCCAGCAGATATCTGTCTCAGTATCTGCATAAGTGCTGTAAGCTGCAGCTCTGGGAAATTTCTCAATCTCCACTCACGAGCTCTTGCACTCAACAATTTCTATTTATAGCCGTGTTTCTTATATGAACTCGTTAGCTTTGTGTCCGTAGAAGGGATATATCTTATCTGGTAGCAATTCACACTCGACTACCTGTGTCGAGTCGCAGAAGCAATCAGTGTGCAAATTTCGCGATTTATGTCGATCGCCGACGAGTGGCAAACTCAAGATTAGGCATTAATTATAAAGCAATCAAATGAGCAAAAATCGCTGCTCAAATATTTGTCCCAAGTCCAGACAGAAAATTATGCAAATGTTTCATTTTTGTACACATTAGAAATTTTGTATTATTTATTTTTTTATTTCAGACGGACTGAGCTTTGGCTGCGTTATCAACAGCAGTATTCGCTGACTAAACGGAACTGCTCGAGTGTTGGAGCAGAGGATCCAATAACTGAGATATTTTTACAAAATAAAAAGAATGTTTATGGTGCGAGTCACGACTCAAAGTCTATTTAGTTGCATATGCAAAATGAGTCGGACAGTCTAAGTCAAACAGTCGACTTTGCTGTGTTTAGTGAAAATAATTTCTTGTTATTGTTGTTGTTACTTTGTGCCTTTCACATTTACCTTTCGTTGTTCATTTTGTAATTAATTTAGTCAGAACACGCAAAGCGCAATTGCACAATTTTATATAAGTCGGCGATTTTCCAGAGTCAGAGACTTAATTTAATGCGCTACTTAAAGAAACATTCGATGTTAACATTAAATATAAACGCAGACACTTAACACACACACACACGCACACGGATACACACAGCAATGCAAACAACACGCGCTGATAATGCAAACACGCTGCGATCTCACGTCGATTTCTTTTGCTGCCAAACTGCGAACTGACTTCAAAATTTTTGCAAAGGCGGCTTTATATTTACGAGCGTCGAGTCGATCGTCCAATTGGTCGACCCGCACGCACACAGGCACATCAAAGCGAGGGCAGTGCGAAAAGTTTCAAGTGCGAGGAATTACATGGAAATAGTTGAATTAAACTGAAGCTAAAATCGTTTGATATTATGTTAAACTATATAAATTATACTATCGGAAATCATGTTGAAATCATGTAGGTTTTAGACATTTCACATTAAATATATGTGTGTAAATATTAATTAACATATTTATATATATTAATGAATATGAACACAATATTGAGTTAATTTTAAGTTTTGTTTGATTTATATTTATTTATATATAGTAGTATAATTATTATATCAATTATTTAAACTGTATTATGCCACATTATAATTGAGAGGACTTTTGTGACATCCCTCGCATGGTAGCGTAAAAAGTTCCGGTTAGCATTTGCGGTATGTGCACGTTTTCTCTCTCTCTCTCTCTCTCTGCCTCTTGCCTTGTCAGACTGTGTGACTTCTGCTCTTTTATTTATAAAATGTTTAGCCGGCAAACACTTGATCAGCTGTTCGAAGCTGCTGTCAGTGAGTCGTAAGAGAAAAATATGTTCTCTTAGCATGCGAAACTCTCTGCACGATTACTTAAGCTACAAGTTAAATATCGTTTGCTGCTGCTGTGGTTTGTGTACCAGCTAAAAGCTTTAATTACAGTTTAAAGATCATAGCTAGAATGATAGAACTCATTTATCACAAATCAAATACATATTACAGTATTAATATAATACATATACATAAATAATATTAACAATCAACGTGCTGACATTTTTATTACAAAATCCCACCAAAAAGCTTTCGCCCACTTGAAATGCCTGCGAATAGAGCAGCCCATCATACATACATCAGCTACAAAGTCTGCCCACAATTGCTAACAATTATCCCTCAATCGTCAGCCTTAGTTATGCCTGCCAACCAGCTGCTGCTCTTCTGTCGGCTGCTCCCCCCTTTTCGTAGAGCTTTTTAATGCCTTGTTAACGACCTGTCAAGGTTTTCTTTCCATGCGAAGCGCTTTTAGCTGCGACACAATCGGAAATGTTGCCGAAGGGCCAACAGATGCTGAATTGAAAAAGCTTTTCATTCATAACCTTGCACAACAACAACAACAACACAGCAACAGCAACAACAGCAGCAATATGTAAGCTAATGCAGCCAGCAAATGCTTTACACGGATTCCTTTTGGATTCATTCTATGAAATTATTGCCGTTATGCTTATTATAATATTTGAATTTTTGTTTCTGTTGGCGCTGCTTTGAAACTTTTATTACGCCCGTGGGCGCTTCGTTTATAATCGCCTTATAGTTTTACCCTAATGAACGGCTGTTCCTGCCAGTTGCTCTTCTTCTTTCACTTGTTTCGCCTGCGCCTACGCAGCAGACGAAGAGGACAGCGTAGACGGACGCCAACTGTTTCCCGTTAGATTGTATACGCACTGAGCTTTAGCACAGCACAGAGCAGTCGAGCAGCAGAGCGACAGAGTGAAATGATGCAGCTTCTCACTCAGTGAAGCTAGGTTGCCGCTGCCAGCGTCGACGTCAACGTCGCTTTCAGTGTCTAGGTCGAGGTAGCAGCGAAGGCGGCAGCGACAGCTTTTTTTTACTCTAGTTGAAGGTGTCAATGTGTGTTGGGGAGGGTGTGTGTGTGTGTGCTAGTTGACATGAAGGTCACCCACACTGCCAAAACCCAGTTACATGCCCTTTTCATGGACTAGTTGAATAGCAGCTCATGCTGAGCGTAGAACGAGCTGAAGAGAACTCGAAGAGTGCGAAGCATCAGTCAGTCATAATAATATGCTTATATATCTATATAAATAACATTTTTAAAAGCTTAGGCTTAAAGCCTTGCGAAACTGCGTTAATTATAGTTATTCATAGACTCCAGCTATTTTGGAGCATCCTCTGCTGATTATTTAGAAACTTTTCGCCCACCAAACTATGCAACATATCATGAACAGACACACCCACACACACTCATAATTAGGCGAATAGATATTCAAGGATCCTATTTACACTAGGGCTCACACGTCCACACACACATGCACACGGACACCTACACAGCAGAAGCAAAGCTTTGAGTACTGCCTCTGCCGAAAATTGCGGCGCAAGTTAATCAAATTGTAAATCAAACGCAGCTGCAACGCTGACGGCGCTGCTGGCAGCGCTGCTATAAAATATACATTTTATGGCAAAGGGCGCGCGCGCGCTTGCCAAAAGCTTTTTGCGCGCTCACGCAAAAGCTTCGCTCTGTGTGGGTGGGCAGTGATGCCGACGTCGGCGTCGCTTTCGCTGCTGCTGTTAGCGTTTTGCTTTCAGTTGCTTTCGAATTGTGCGCCACGGCGGTTGCCCCATGTTAACCAACAATCAATTAACACCTAAGCCAACAACAACACCCACAACAACACGAACAACAACTAAAGCCAACAACAACTACGACAACTCAATAAACGTTTGCGCTGCAACTGAAATTGTGTAAGTCGTGTTCTAAAAGCGATTTGTAAATTTTATCGAATCTCGAAAAAAAAAAACTTTTTAGTCCTGCGTGCGTTTAATTCACGTATCGTATTTTGTTGTGCGTGTCCTTACTGTAGTGCGCGTGTCCTTCGGGTCTTTTGTGCTGTCCGAAATGTTAAAAACAATTCAAAATTCAATTCATGTGACGGCACGCGCCTCGTAACGAAAACACAAAAATTAAAAAAAGAAATATATATATAAATACATGTATACATATGCATTTATACACATATTTACATATAAGCCCAGCGTCAAGGACTTTGCGCTGCCAATTGGCCAATTGCAGCCGTGACACCATCTGCTGCACTGAGTGCCCAAGCATATGTCCGCTGTCTGCTGTGTGTTGTCTGGGCTGTATCCTGGCCAACTGTGCCATTATCCTGCCATAGTCGGTTTTACGCTGATTTCATTACCAGCTAATTAACTGTGCTATGCACCCGATGCACTGACCAGCCACAACATCCTTTTTGCTGACCTCCGTGCCGCTCTGTATACTTGTTCGCTTCAATGTTTTTCGTTTTCCTGTGATGGAAGTCACAAATCGGATCCGGAATGAGCAGCTATAGTTTGCTTATAGTGCTTTTTGGCTAGTGTTGCTCAACTCCAATTGAAATCTTTTCCAGTGCTGGCTAACTACAATGATAACCCTTTGTTATGCGTTATCTACCCGAAAAACATAATTCTTGTACAACTTGTGAAGTTCTCTCTTATCATAGGGCATACACTATGGATATTGCAAGCAGTGTTGTAAAATGTCATTGAGTCATGTTCCACGTTCAAGCGCTGACAGCAATTATTATCTTTAAAGACAGTCTAAAATACCTTTCAACTCTACTGCGCGTGGAGTGTATTGTGGCGGTTCCTTAGTAGAACTAAGCTTTCGATTTCTTGGAACTGTGTAAAGGGTTTCTGCTTGTAAGTGTCAGAAGTAAACGTCAGGCAAAATCCTTTTCATTCGAAATGTGCGGCAACGAGAAATTCAAGTTCTATATAATACTATCTTAAAATAGAATTCAAGGCAATTTTAATATCCCTTTGAAAGCATCTACTTTTGATACTTAGCTAATTAATGTACTCATGCTCGAAGTGAAATGAGTATATTGGTGTTAGCAATGTCCGTCCGTCTGTTTGAGTGAGCGTAAACCATTTCTGTGCTATTTGAGCTAGGGAAATTTGGAGTACATACCCTCGTCCGATAAGGTGCATCTTTTGAGTGTTATATTTTTACAACTGACTCAAATCTATATCGTGTTGAGGCGTGAATGGGTATTTCGTAGTCGGTAGTGCTTGACAGCAGCATTCTTCATAAAATTGACTCTTCTTTACCTAAAAATGGAATTTCAATCGAGTTAGATCTCAGTCAAACAAAAACCTTTTTTCTATATATTTTTTAGAGAATTTCTCTATCTATTGGGGGTATTCCATCTAAAAGTAGTCGCACCTTTGAAATTTCACTTTAGGCTTAAAATAGGAATTAAAATTTGCAGATGTTTGAAACTTTTGTTTGGGTTGCATACACGAATGTGCTCCATATGTCATATGCACTTCCTTTAAGTGATCCTTTTGTTGTCCTTAGCCTGTAGTTCATATAGTATATATTCCATTCATAGACGTATATGCACTTAGGTGTATACACACTGCTGGCAATTGCTGCAATTGAGTTCCGTGCTCAAATTTAAGAGGTCTTCAGTCGGTTTGAACCCAAAGGTAGTCGACAAATATTTGGACAAACTTTTTGGGCAACCTGACCTCTGCAGCCACGACCCGTGCCCCACAGGCCTTACTGTTCTCCAGCCAAGCGTGGCCGAACGCAAAATTAATTCCAGCTTCCGCTGTCCTGGCACAACCGAGCAGCACAGCCCGGCAAAACTTTTTCTTGCCTTCTCCTTTGCTATTCGCAGCCTGGCTCATTGTTATTGGAATGTCTATGCGCTCGCCGCCCACTTTCGCTTTTTGCGCACATCCCCATGTCCTTGCTATCGGTATTTTAATTTTCCCATCAAATATGTAACGCACACTGAATGGCATGTCTTTTATTAGTAGCCGTTCGAAACTTAGCTCTTATGGACCATACATAATTTATATAGAAATAAGTCTTTCAGTTTTCGTTGTTGCCTCTGCTATTGTCTTATGGCTCGGGCGTGGGCTGCGAATGTTGCAGAGTGTATTTTATATATGTGAGACACAGATACTCCATCAGGATTCCAGCTGTTAAACTTGGACTGCTATATGAAGTAGCTTCAATTGAAACAATCAAGCTGCTATCTTCTCTTGAGCAATATTTTATAATATATTGTAGAGATTCTTTGACAGTATTTAAAAAAAAAATAAAAAATAAATATATGATTTGATAACTTCTTATCTTCAATATATTAACTTTTTTATTAATTCACTCTACTGGAAGCTCGCATACTCCACCTGTCAAATAACAGAATGTGCACATGATCGATCCTCCTCTCTCTCTCTCTCTCTCTCTCTCTCTCTCTCTCTCTCTCTCTCTCTCTCTCTCTCTCTCTCTCTCTCTATCTCTCTCTCTCTATCTCTATCTCTCTCTCTCTCTCTCTCTCTCTCTCTCTCTCTCTCTCTCTGTCTCTCTCTCTCACTCTCTCTCTCTCTCTCTCTCTGTTAAATAGATCGATTCTAAATAGTTTGTTTTATTTGCAACTGATTTATCTAGAAGAGAAAGTTCATATTAAGTCGCACAGATAGGGTATTTGGTCGTCGTTGCTCTCATCTATTATATTCTCATTTCGCTTTTTTATTC
The DNA here is from genome assembly GCA_035047485.1 of Drosophila peninsularis. NCBI lineage: Eukaryota > Metazoa > Arthropoda > Insecta > Diptera > Drosophilidae > Drosophila > Drosophila peninsularis. The sequence continues at coordinate 1,939,948 of JAWNPN010000085.1, read as the reverse complement.
TTTGGCCCGCTTGCCTTTTGTTATAGTTATTGCTGTTGTTACCTTAGTATCCTTGTCCTTGGCTGGCGCTCGTCAATGCTCGACGTCGCTTTTTGCTTTCCTGTCTGTTTGCCTTGTGCCTGGTTCCTTCCTGGTTCCTGCTCGACGTGAACGTGCGTTGTTTCCTGCTCACACAGCTTCGCTTGTCCTGCCGTGTCCTGTGCCGTATGCGTGTTTGCCTTGGCTCTACTCTCCCGCCTCCGCTCACCTCCTCCAGTGCCTCTGGCATTATTTCTTCTCTTCTGCTTTTGCATAACCAACAATTAACGACTTAAAGCTGAGGAATTAAACACGATAACAATTAAAGCAGCAACAACAACGACAATACAGACAGGCTGGCTGGCTGGTAAGTTTTGCAACTTGACTTTATATATACATATGTATAGGGACAACAGGTGCTCCATCTTATTTCCGTGCACTTCGCTTATGCTAGCAATTTGATCGATTGCCTCAACACTTGACACGTGGCCCCATTTGTCGCACATGGCGTATGCGTAATGCGAGGCAGCTAAGCCGAAGTCAGCTGCATTCACTTTCAATTGCGTACTGTCTAGCAGCGTACGGCTTACATGTTGACCAATTAAGTTGTAACTATTACTATTTAGAAGATATCGCCCAAAGATAAATTTAATTTAAATTTAAATAAATCAAACAAATTTCTGAGAGAGATACATAATAACTGAATTACAATCAGAAACTAAAAGGCAAATGCCGTATGAAGTATCCAAATGTATATTATATAAATATTTATTTGTTTTTATTTCTTTCAGTGGAAGTTAACAATAAATATTTAACCTACGTAAAGATGAGCACTAGCTGCCAGGGCTATCAGCTCGATTATATAAATATAATATTATATTAAATACAATCTGATACATAAAGCTTGCAAGAGATCTGCTTTAGCAAAACTTGCATTCATACATGTTATATAATATTTTATTATTATTTATTAATATAATATATAATGGTCAGTTGAATAATTGCATAGCTGGGGATTGCATAAATCGAGACTTCAAACAAGGCTGACAAACCAAATCAAAGCAGGGAATGGTCGGAGCCGTCGGTCAAGCCACAAACCATGTAGGGATGTGGTTGACTGACTTCTAGCAGCCTTGCTTCTGACTAACTTTAAGGCTTAAAGCGAACCTTTTCCAGCTCAAGTGCTTCAAACGCAACCTCAAATTCATAAATTTACGTAACTTTCATTTATCAAATAGAAAATAACTAAATAAATACATAACAGCGGCAAGAGCAGGGCAGGAGTCGCCTCCTGCTAGAAAACCAAGTAAATGGAAATTAAATGCTGACAAAGTTTTCTTTTCCTGCTTTATTTATACTCTTTCCATTTTGATTGCAACCGGATTTTCGTAGAATTTTTATACTTGCTGCTAGAAAAGGGGATGCCAGGACGATGGGTTTCGCTTTGGTTGCAAATCAAATTAATCAAATCCATCAATCAGCAGCAAATATCGACAGTTTAACTATTAAATATAGAAAGAATATAAAGTTAATAATTTGTATACATTTTGGTATTGCTGGGGAGCGAAAGACCTCTCTAGTTCAAGTGAAAATGTTTACAGAAACAAATAAGTAAGAGGTGTCTAAAGGAAATGCATTCTACTTTGCTATACGAAAAGAGTATATTGGTTTTCGACCGTCCGTCTGTCTGGATGCAAACCATTTCTCTTGATGGCTTCACTTCCAGTTAGTTAGACCCTTTTGGGCCGTGAAGAAGTATTGTGGATTATGCACCATAGACTCTTAGCTACTTCTTAAAGTTCAATTGCTCGACCTTCCGTAGTATTTTCAATTAAGCAAAGATTAAAGCTGGCTCATGACTTCCTTAAGCTCTTTTGGCCGCCACGCGAAATGTTTATTTCAGTGTTATGCTGCGTAATACAAATATATTTACGCCTCACGTGCGTGGCTTAGTGCCAAGTACACAGGATGCACGTCCTTTAGCGGACACTCTTTCCCTGAGTAAAGGTTGTGAACTTTGACCTTAACGACAGCGACCAGCCCCAGTGCCATTGCCACAGCAATAACAACAGCAACAACAGCAACACGGCAACAATGCTTAGCTAAGCTGTTAAACAGCTTGTGCACGTCCCCTTGCATCCTGTTGCCCGTATCCTTTATATCCGACTCTCTGCCTTGTCGACAACTACAAACAGTTCCTCCTTCACACACTTACCTCTGCCACGCCCCCCTCAGCATTGCTGCATATTGTTTTTATGGCTTTTTTGCAACAATTTCGACGACAACTGCAACTGCAGTTGTGTGTGTGTGGGGAACACTGATTGCATTAGTTATTTGCGGGTCGCATTGACATTAATGTGCTTTTAAGCGCATCCTTTGCTTAAAGCTAACAGCATATTTTTAACACAATTGAAAGTAACTGTATTTATGCAAAACATATGAAACTTAAATTGAAACTGAAACGGAAACATTTCTAGACTCCTTCCATACTTATACTTATACTAGAACAACTTTTGTTTTAAGATTGCACTTTAGTTTAAAGAATATTCCCTTTGCCTTATAAACGTATACCATTTAGCTTTCAGCCATCATCAATCATCTGGAAATGTATGACATTTATTGCCTTGGGCTATACTTTGTATATAAATACATATAGAGTGGTTTCCATACGTCTGTCCGCATTTTCAGCTGCCATCTGTATGACTTGCAAACACTTTTACCGAATGACAGCCACATACTTGTATCTGCTTTCCATTCACCTGCTTTCTCCGCCCAATGCACAAATGCATTTTAGATAAAGCCGAGCAGCTGACAATGACAGCAACAGCAATGCAACAAAAACGACAAAAAGAACGACAACTTAAATTAAAATTGATTGAAAAAATAGACGTTTCTCTGCCTGTTGCTCAAGTCTCAATGAGCACGACCACGAGCATATAAAGGCAAAGACAGTAATCCTTAACAAAGCATATTTAATTTCCGCAAAACTTTCTGTAAAAAGATATAAATAAATGTATGAATCGACATGGAAAGTTAAAATTCCACTTGTTCTTATTTTATTTGTTGCAAAGGGTCAAATTTTGCTTTACGCTATTATTCTTTTTTTTTAAATTTGTTTACGCGATTTGTTTGACGGAAGTTCGAACGCTTAACTTCTTCATTACTTCTTAAACAAAATGAAACAAATTAAAAAAAAAAAAAAAAAGTTACTTGCTATTCGACCGTGACAGGACTCGAACCTGCAATCTTCGGATCCGAAGTCCGACGCCTTATCCATTAGGCCACACGGTCGCTTGAATATTGCTTGGCAAATATAATAGTTGAACGAAAGCACACGAGAGACATTTATTTCTGCGTAGCAAATGTTATTTTTAATTTTGCAATAATAAGTATTAAATAGTATTTAAAAAAAATAACTTTTTTAATTAAAAAATGTTTAACAAAAAAAAATTTTTTTTTAAATAAATTAAAAAAAATTTTTTTGTATTATTTAATATTTATTTAAAAAAAAAATTTTTTTTAATTTTTGTTTAAATAAACTGAAAAAAAAAAAAGTTAAAATAAATTTATAAAATGTTTTTTGTTTAAATAAATTTAAAAAAAATTGTTTCAATTTATTTTATTCATATCTAACTTTGATACAATGGAATTCATTTTTAACATATATATATATAAAAAAATATATAAATATACTGTCATAATAATAGAATTTTCTCTATTCTGTTTATTAAATACGCACTATAAGAGTAAAATAATAATTATAAAACTAAAACTTTATATAAATGAATATCATAATATTAATGACAAATAACTGTAAATCTAATCAATTTATGTTTGGTACATTTCGGAAGCGTCCACTTCTGTTGGGCAACCAAAAATGTAAAACAAATTAAATCATGAATGTATAACTTTCTAGCTGTACATAAAGTCAGCATCATCTCGAGCATGCTCCACGTGCTCCGTGTATGAAAAAGGTGGATCATCCGGCTGCTCATCGCTACTCAAATCATCATAAGTTTCCACATGTTTCACTACTCTGCTCGGGATATAGCCATTGCAGAGCAAATAAGATTCAAAATCATCCAGTCGGTCGCGGCGTTCCTTTTCCATTTGATGAAGCCTTTCATAGTGGGGTTTCATGAATTTGTAAAAACGAAAATTGAGCGGATAATTGACTGCCAGAGCCTTCAACACGCTCACATATACAGTGCGACCCTGCATCCGATGACTAAGGTGCTCGTAGGGGCAATGAGTATTCAGTATAAACTGATAAATGGGCGTGGCAGGTCTCCGCAGTGTCCAAAAAGCAATGCAGCAGCCATTGTGTAACAGAGCTTCATAAGGCATCATATCTTCCGGAAGAAGAATCTGTAGTTCCAGGGTGCAACGCGTTTGATAATAAATGACCTCAGGTCGAACAACATTTGAGGGCAGCTGGAGCTGCATATGATGGAATTTTTCGATAACTGCATCAACAGCTGTAGGCCGTGGCATTTCCAACTCCAAATGCGACAGGTTGTTGGCACTGTCTTCTGATACCAGCTCATCCTGCTCCTGCTCCTCCTCCAGCTCCATCATTCTGCATTTCACGAGACAATTGTATAATGCCTCCATGCTATCCACCGACCCCTTCTGCTGAGCTGTCTGATTTGTAGCTCTTACGTTATCTAGTTGTTGCTGCTGCTCCTGTTGCTTTTGTTGCAATCGCAATCTATTCGCCTTGCCTAGCTGCAGTGCCATTTTGGCAAAGATGCCAGCTCTGCCCGTGAGAACAGTTTTTTTCTTTAGATTTTGCTTTTGCCGCGGCAGCACATGCGTTTTCTGCAAACCCACTTCCTTCTCCAGAAATTCCATTACTTTTGCAGCGGTCTTTTCGCATTTTTTGGCCAATTGATTGAGCAACAGCTGCTGGCACATGGTCAGGCGGCGCACATGAATCTGTAGGCTGGGCGCATAGCTTGTCACGGCCAAGTCATTCACAAAGAGCGTATGCGACAGAGCTACCAGAATGCGTGCCTGCAAAAAACTAGGTTGCGGCACAGAATTCACCCAGGTCGCACATTGCTGGGCATCAGTTTCATGCCAGTTGCGTTCGCCTGTGTGGGGCACGAGGCCCACGATGCGTATATCTACTGCTAGCGGCGGCTCATGGCGCAAATGTTCGGGGCATACATACAGCTTGCCGCTCGTGGTCATAAACTGTCGAGTGTCCACATCCAGTGCCTGCACCATTACGGCCACATCAGTCCGCGAGAGATTCAGCTCAGCAATGGGATCCACTCGCAATATCTTCACGCGTTCATAGCCATTCGAGTTGCGATATACACAGATTTGCTTAACCAGCGGCGGCCAGAGACGTACACACTCCAGTGATTGCAGCAGCTGTAGCTGCAGTTCCAGCGTGGCGTTACGTGGCAGCATTTGCCAGCTACCACCAAGTGGTAAATGCTCCAGCAGACGTACACAATAATGCGTCGGCGTATAAACGCGTATTAGCTGAAACTTTACATCCCCGCTTGCAGGCATCTGCGCGGGCAGCACAAGATCATGCGTCAGCAGCTGGTGGCGCTGCTCGCATTGCGCATCGACACATTCGCCCAAGCTGAGCATCTGATCGCACAGTGCTGACTCATTGCACTTGGTGCGTTCCAACTGCTGGCGTATACTGTGAGCCAGCTGGACCACAAGCTCATCCACTTGCTGATGCATTTGCAAAAAGTCCACCAGACGCGGCAGCTGATTGTTATTGCTCTCATCCAGCAAGACCAAAGAAAGCAAATGATCTGAAAGGCAGTGCTTTAGTCAGTCATAAGAACTCCTTTATAGCCGCCTGCTTACCCTGCTCACACTGCTGCCCCTCTTTCTGCTCCTTCAGCTCTCTAGGCACCAATTGATTTTGCAGATTTTCAGCTAGTGCCAGATGACGCAGCTTAAACAGACTCCAGTTATCGCTTAAGCTATAGTGTAACAGCGTATGGGCCTGTCGTACATCCAGCTCCGGGCAGTGATCGGTGCAAAGCAACAGCTCACCTCGACTCTCTTGCATCCAGCGATGCACATGATCGCGTACCTCCATGTCAGCCGTCTGATAGTAGGGTAAACAACTGTAACCATGCGATGATAGCGTCTCCACCAGCTCAAGTATGTCCGAATCATTTTGGCAATTGATGACAGTCCGATGCAGATGCGGCGGACGCTCGCGCAGCACACGCAATACCTCTTCAGATTTGACTTTGCGCTGTTGAAGAGAGATTTGCAGGCGCGCGCCGCCATAAACAGCTGCCTCGAGCACATCACCAAAGAGCACCATAGGTTTCGAATTGAATTCGCGCACCTTGGAGAGCAGCTGCTGTTTAAAGAATTGCGAAGTGATGACAAGCTGCGGACGTTCCTGCTTGGTCATCAGCAGGAGCTGCTGATGAACCTGTCTCAATTTCTCAGCTGGCATCAAATCCACATCATCGTAAGCCACAAAGCGCAGATCGGGCAGCTTTAAGTTATTCCCGCACATCCATAGGAACTGAGCAGGCGTAGCTACCAGGCAACCAACTCCGTTGAGTAACCTCTGAAAGAACTCTGGCGTGTGGGATGAGGGCACCGTAAGCACCAGCGTTAGCCACTCCTCGTTCCTCGGCTTATGCAACATTGCATCGCAGAGCACTCTCATTTGCTGCGCTCGAGCCAAATCAGCGACCAGCACCAATGCAATAGGTCCGTGCAATCGCCGAGGTTGCGTGGGAGCACGGCACTCCGTCAAGGTGGTCAACACCAGCTGGCACATCGGCGGCACATAACTCAACGTGCGTCCACTGCGCGGTGCACTCACAATAACGGCGCCATGGCCTGCACCCTGATTGAGATGTGGCCAGGCGTAGCTTTGCAGTCGCAGCAGTTGGGTCAATCTCAATCGCCGCATCGAGCTCACAATGTGTGGTAAAAACGATACCTCGCTTAGATTGCGGGCAGGCTGCAGCTGCACACTGGAGTGGGCCACGGCGTACTCTGAGCAGTTCGCCACAAGCAGCGGTCGAGTGTCCTGAGCAAAGGAAAAACTTTCCTTCTCCCTGTAATACAATCTTTCCTCATCACAATTATTCTTTCTGTATACTAAACACTTTGCCGACGACATGATGCAACTGCAAAGGTTTTTTCAATGTTTTTTATACTATCAATGAAGTTGGCTGCGCTTGCGCCACTAAGTACTTATTGGACAAAGCATCGACTTGAATATCGGTATCGATAAGAGTATGGTATTTTTTGCGACCTTTTGGTATTTTGAATGCCAAATGGTATTTTTATTGTACATTGTCAATGTCTAGACTTGACTTGCAGATAACTTATGTATCAATTAAGGTGCTTTCACAAAAAGAGCGCGTACTATTATTAATTCACTTACGGACTACATGGCATTCGAGGCTAATATGCCGTGTATGCACTTAAGTCGCTAGCGTTCGGAACGCTCATTGATGATTTGCTGCACTATCAAGCCGCTTAGTATTTGCCTCGCCACGCGACAGCCATGGCATGGACAGTTCTGTGAATTTGGTATATGCTGCAGTGTGGGCGGACTCTGCAGGCGTCGCTTGATCCCCAACAATCTTTTGCTATCCGCGCTTGACTTGCAGCAGACAACACTGTAGATGATAAGGCCTACCAGTGTAGCCAGATCAGTAAGATTAACGGAGTGGAAACTTCCAATGGAACTCACCTCCACCTACGACCAGAATGTGCAACATCAGGGCCACGAAAGCCACTCGCCTCAATGGATCCATAGGAACGATAAGAACATTTTCCTCCTTAATTGTATCGCCTTTCGAATTATCTGTGGTATTATCGACCTCTTCTAACAACTGGGTCCCATTTAACCAGTAATCATCTGCAACAGTTGAATTTTGTTAAACTTCTCTCAAATTGTGGATCTACTGGCACTTGCCCGTAAAGTTGTTGGCCTCCATGAACTGAGGATAGCCCATGAGCAGCAGTAGCAACAGCGTTATTAGACTTTCTTTAAACGCCTTCATTATTTGCTGTGCTGTAGTTTCGTTGCCTTTTGCTCACAAACTGAAGCTCCGATGGTCAACGGCTCTGAAATGAAGTCTCAGCACCTCCATTTAGACGGGCAAAAACAGCTGCGAACAGTCTGCGTTTGGCGCAGGTACGAACATTTGGCTTCGTACTGTCAAGCACCATAGATAGCACTAAGCACAGGTGGGCAAGGTAGCTTCTGCAGCTATTTCTCGATGACATAATCCAAAATCCGTTGGTCAATGGGAAAAACTTTTAAATAGGCCTGCAAAGGGCCTAATTCGAGATAAAAGCTCAAAAAGAAGAGACGTAGTGGAGCAGAATTTAAGAATCATGGAATAATGTGCTATTTCTGAACTCGTCTTCATAGGCGTCACGGAACAACGTCTGCTGCTAACAATTCCATTTCTACATTTATCACATAGAATCTTCAATTTGAGAGAGAGTTTTATTTGCTTCGCTAATTTTCCACCTATTGTCCATGAAATGCTTGAAATTGTCGACGAAGTAATCAAAATCAAAATACAACAGATACATATTTAATATTCCATAATGAAAAGGAATACAAAATAGTTATAAGAACCGACTTTAGGAGCGAAGCAAAGGGGCGATTGACAGCCCATTTCGCTTATCAGTGAATTCAGTCAAATGATAAGTAGACAGTTACTGCACCGACTTAAGAATATAAACATGGTCTAACACACTTATTAGGACTAGGAATCGAAGGACTTAGGATCAATGACACTTAGGATCGACACTCGTCATAAGGAAAGTCAACTGTCTGAAGCTTGTTATCGAACATATAACTTTATGATAATAATAATTTATAATTTCTTACACAAGTTAGGTATAATTACAGGCTAGGTTTGTCGTTGCTTAAGCCTATCTCAACTCTATGCGGTAAAGGTGTCAGCATATTGACTTAGCACTCGGTTCCGTTCAGACAGTCCTCGAGGCAACGCTCCTTCCGCGCCTGGCTGCAGCCACGGCAGATGCAGTCGACGGCATTGGGAGTGTGCAGAAAGGTCATCTCCAGCACATGGGCCGTCTCGGCGGGCATGGAGGGCCACACAATACTCTGCGTGCGTGGAGCGTAGGTGTCCAGGCTGTCAGCTTTGCGTCTCGCCAGGCGACAGCAGGTGCAGCAAAGGCAACCTGCCAAGGACTCAGCAGTTAGTGTTCCATGCGTGGGAGCAGAAAGCCAAGACTTACCCAGACAGCCGAGCAGACTCAGAGCTAACGTGCCCAGTCCGGTGAGGCAGAGTATACGGTGGCTGTGGTAGACAGCACTCAGTGCGGTCGCAAAGTTCTGGCTCGGACTCTCGCTCACATAGACCGACTCGCACATCGTTTGACAGACTATGATTAATAATGCCCAAGTAATGGAAATGCATCGTGTGCGCTCGCCCAAATCCATTTCGTTAATGACTAAAAGACTGGCCGCAGCTCCGCTGCAAATGCACTTCTGCTACTTGGGGCTGCCCATCGAAGTCGTATGGATCCCAAAAAAGAAAAAAAAAAACAAAACAGTTGTGCAAGCTTCAGCGACATCGCAGGCATTCGCCAAAAAGAACTTAAAGCAACTAGCTGAAAGTACGACTCAATAAAATTGCAGTTTAAATGATAAGAAATGATAAGAATTCCAATTGCTTGATGCTAAGAATGATATAATACAGGGTGCGGCACTCGAGTGTAACCAATTGAAAAGCTTTGGAAAATTACTTTTATCTAGTTCAAAGCACAAAATATTTGAAAATAATACAAAATTCAGAATCAATTCACTTTGCTCGATATGACCACCCCTTGCCTTGACTATGGCCTGAGACGGTCCAAGAACCAATCACAAGCTGGCCAAATGTGACTTTCAGGTATTTTGGCCCACTCCCGAACAATGGCTTTCTTGAGCGCCTTAAGACTGGTGTATCTTATAGCTCGGACTTTGCTCGCCAAAATGCCCCAAAGAGCATACTCCATTGGATTCGCGCGTCTGGTGAGAGAGATCCAATGGAGAGCCATTGTGCGGACGTTATGAAGTTCGTAACGTTGTGTTTAAGCCATTCTTGGATCACTCGAGCTTGGTAAGAGGCTGTTCAATCCTGTTGAAACGTCCATAGTCTGCCACCGAAATGTTCGTCTGCCCACGGCTTCAAAGCAACCTCCAGAATACTTTCCCGATAATATTTTGCATAACCTTGATGCCAGGCTCGATGAAAACGAAGTTGTTTACGCTGCCGGACCCTGTAATATGTTGCTTGATATTTACTATATCAAACCCAGAAGATCACATCTTGCTCAAGTTCAATTGAGCTTTCGTCGCGTTCTTAGTGATTCTAGCCAAGAACTCGAGCCAGAAACTTGGTTTATTGCACAACTTGAGCCCTTCAGAGAGTTTCTCTTAAAGCTACTCCCAGCACAAATCAAAGAAGTTCAATTATGACAAGGAAACAAAATTGAAAGCATTTAAAGAGCAAAAGTTGTTGCCGCGTGCCAAGTGGACTGAAATTCTTTTGTTTGAATTGCCAATTTTGCGCATATATATACTCTTCATATATATATATTATTCAAATATATATATATAGTGTGTGTGTGTGTGTGTGCCATAAAACGTGCCAATGTTTGCAAAATGCTCTCGCGCAGACAAATGGAAAATTTCTCGTTTGTATCGATGAGTTGTGGGCTGGGCTGCCTTCCAGGCGCCAGGCCGTGTGCCAATGTTGATTTGCATGAAGGTCTTTGGCATAAGGATAATGTTATTATAATAGAACGTGTCTACGCCCTGGCACAGCTCGAGTGTGACGACCACATGCCACAGCGGAAGGGAGCGAAATCTTTATTTGCTCTGATTTGAACGGGGTCGGCTGAGGTAACGTTTGTAGCTGGTCATCATTCATGCTGTCACCTTTAAAAAATAAAAGGGACATGCCACGCCCACTGTCGCTCGCTGTTAAATCAACGCGACGCACTCGTCATAAGCCAAATAAACAGTTGAGAAATTGCATTTAAATTGCAAATTTTAAGCACTGGAAAAACGTGCACACACACACACACACACCTGCGCAGCGAGTGAGTGAAATTTATGCGCAAGGTAAAAAAAAAAACAAAAATAATAACAATAAAAACAACGCTCGAGCAGATTTCGACAAAAACATTAATTCACTTAGCAAATATCGCATGGAGTTAGCACTTTCTTCTTTTATTATAATTTTTATATTTTGTTTGAGTCACATTTGTCTCTCAAGTATTTTTCGTATTTTCTTGCCTTTGGCTTTTGAAAGTCAAATGAAATGCATTCAGTCTGTGCCCAAGGCAAGGCGCTAGCAACTTTCCAGTCGGCGCCATTAAAAACTGGCGACAAATTGAGCGGATTAAATGGAAATGCAATTCGTGTTGGGGCCCTGATGAGATAATATGCAAATGCCAGCGTCATTTGCGGGCAGATCGATGCAATCCTTTTCCTGCAAATAAAATGCATTTAAGGGTTAGCTCCTGCTCAACGAAAATCGGATGTAAACAAATGAAGGGGAAAACGAAATTTGTCTGCTCCCATTTTAGATTGGGAGGCAAAGCCTATCTATAGCTTGTTGTGAAACTTTCTTGAACATGTCAGGCAAAGGAGAAAGCAGATTGCTCACAGTAGTGCGAGTTACAGGCACTCGAAGTCTAATGTAAATGCAAATTATTATCGGGAAAGTATTCTGGAGCGTGCTTTGATGCCGTGGGCAGACGAACATTTCGGTGGCAGACTATGGACGTTTCAACAGGAGGCAGCACCGTCTCCCAAAGCTCGAGTGATCCAAGAATGGCTTAAACACAACGTTACGAACTTCATAACGTCCGCACAATGGCTCTCCATTGGCTCTCTCTCACCAGACGCGCGCATCCAATGGGTTAAGTTCTTTGGGGCATTTGGAGAGCAAAGTGCAAGTGGTTCTTGGACCGTCTCAAGCCATAATCAAGGCAAAGGCTGGTCATATCGAGCAAAAGTGAATTGATTCTGAATTTTGTATTATTTTCACACATTTTGTGCTTTGAACTGAATCAAAGTAATTTTCCAAACTTAATGCATGAGCTTTCGAGTGCCGGACCCTGTAGTTCAAAATAGCAGTATAAGTTAGTGTGAGTATGATACTTGGTTCTTGGTTCTTCGGGTGCTAACAAATGAACTCGAAATAGAAGCTAACTGAGCCTCCTGCGCCTATCGTCCCTCATGAATCCCTTTATATGGTGTGTATAGCCCCAGATGTCTTAAGCATTTAAACATAATGCAATTTACGTTAGATTAAGCTTTTTGCGAGCGCTCAGCACAATCTCGATTATCTTGGGCGCTTAAGGAATATCTTCTTCTACTTCTTTTTCTGTTTTAAGCATTCAATCAACAAAAATGACGCATTTCGAATTCATAAAAATCAAGTGAAATGCCACTTTACGCGCATTTTGATTGAGATTTAGCGCTGAATTTGCGATTACCCACAGCGCCGAGGACTAACCCAGCGGGCAAGGACATCTCTGGCATCTTGCCACAGTCCTATGAATATTTCATGTAGCCAAGCGGAGAGCGAAAGACAAGAGGGCGCAAATAGCTTTAAGTTTGACGAAGCTTAAATACTCTTGGCCGAAGTGATTCTGATATGAAATTTGAGGAGCTTCAAATTAAATTGAATTGAAACGTTGCTCGAAATGTGTGCCTAGAAAGTGTATATAAATAGGAAACATGCAACAAATATGCCCCATTAGGTATATTAAAATTATAAAGATCAGCGTCAAAAGACGCTTAATACAGCCAACGTCAATAATTGGTTATTTATATATATATATATAATTATTTTAATGTCTGTAGAAGACTCCTTTTAGCCACAATAGAAACCAAGAATCGATAATGAAAATCTCGCTTCAGATATCGTGAAGAAATCTGTCTGTCCAATATGAAATAACTAATGTGCAATGCAGTTCACTGAAATCAAAGGTCAAAAGTTCATGTTTGTATAAAGAGTAATTCTATTTTCTTAGAGCTTTTCTAGTTAGGAGCAATCCCATATCAAATCGGACTGAACAGGCCAACCTCAGCTCTTGTTCTCTCAGACAATTTGTGCTCTCTGACAAAGTATTCTTCAAGAGAAATATCTCTTTCATGAGAGTATGAAAAGTGGCAAACGCTGCGTCTGAAAAGCAACAGAGAAACGATGGGGCTAGAAGGACAAAAAAAAGCAAGGAAAATGCAGCAATTCGTGAAATTGATTTGTGAGGCCAGCTCCCGGCTCCGCCCCTGGCTGCTGCATGCCACGCCCCATTTGCAGGTACATTTAGAGCAAATTGGTAACTGGAACTCGCATCGACAGTAATTTGGACCCTCAGTAATCGATAGAGCCTCACTTCACTTGCCATTTTTGTTAATTTCCTTTTGTCTTTATGCCAGCTGCAACAAAAAATACAGGGGAAGGACAAAGAAAAGCAAAGGTTTCAGCTGTCAGCTGATTTTTGCATTCATACGAAAAGCCCATGCCAAGTGCAGGCCAACGGCTGAGGCGGAGGTCGAGGCTGTTGTCCTTGTGTGTTGATTGTATGCAGCCTGCACAGGATCAAGTTCAAGCGCTTCAAGTGCCCAGGCCTGTGGTGCACTGCTCCATTTCTCGCCCAGTTAGATGGCCACTTAAAAATTGCCGAGAATTGTGCAACAACAACAAGAGCGAGGGACAGACGTTTACAATCATCATGATGTTGATGTTGATAATATTTCTGATGAAGTTGTCTTATGGGGGCCATTGTGTAAAAAAATACCCAACATTTTTGACTTGTGCATGAAAACCTCTTGCTCCCTCTCCCACTCCCTCTCCCTCTCCCTCTCTCGCTTGACTGAAGGAATGAAGAGGCTAAACTTTTACAAGCAGCTCAAAATGCTCTGAGCTGCAAATACTTGAACAACATTGAAAAGGCTATTAAATAACAATGTTAAGCTTCATATTTTGAGTATGAAATTCTTTTGTGGAATGCATTTGAGTGAGTGTAACGTATAGCTCGCTTTGATATTGGATCTCCAATTGATTATGCAGCATCAGAGGCCGAAGCTCAGCTGTAACGGACTGTTAATGGCAACAGGTAACAAAAGTCGGCTGGCCTCGTCACTCAGTAAGAACTTTTAATTGTGAATGACATAACCATGTCCTGTTGTGGACTAGTCAGGAGCAGTTAACTAGGAAATACCCTGGAGCTCGGACAGCTGCCATTTTTAATCAGTTTAGGGCATAAAAAAGGAACTTAATCAATTTCAGTTGCTGAACGTAGACATATATGAGTTCTTACGGCCTTTTAGCAGAGGTCTGCCATTAAAATATCTTATATGGAAATTTAATAAATATTATTGCTTGAACTTAAAGCCATCAGGCACAATAAGAAAATTTTAATATTTCTTGAATAATATTTTGTTGCTCAATGGAAATCATTTTAAGGCATATCGATCTTACCCCAGGTTAGTTTGCAAGTCAACCCATCCCATATAGTGCTGCCTACTTGCATGCCAAGGATATGCAAAATTTCGCAAAGGCGGAAATTGCAGCTGGGGGCACAGCAAAGCGATGATGGCGTAATGGGAAAAACGAAATAAATAAAATATAAAAAGTATAAATATAAATAAATAAAAAAAAAGGTCTGTAGTGCAGCGCCACGCCCAGCTGGGGGCGACCCTGGAGCTGGGCACTGCGCTTGGTTCCATGCGCTTGCACATTACAGCCCAAGGTCAATGGCTGGGCGATGTGTATACGCAACAACAACAACAACAACAATAATGAAAAGCGCTCGAGAACATTTTCACACTCGAATTGACCAAACAGAACGAAAAGCGCAGTCGAAGCATCTAAAAAAGCGCACAAAAAGGAAACGAAAGGCGGACAAAATCCAGGCTCAGATGCTGCGGGTGCTGCGTGGCGTATACGTAACGCTTAATTGCTACTTTGGGGTGTTTAACACGCACACACACGCCCACGCACATGCCCACACATACGTGCGTGTGTACACAGTGATATACGTGTGTGTGTGTGTGTGTACCCTGCACATTAATTATGTGGTATATGCGGCATGATTCAGCACTTAAAGAAGTTTCCAGCAAGTTTCGTAACTCGTTCTCGTTTTCTCTCTCCCTCTCTCTTTCTCTTTCTCGATATCCCACTGTCTGCTTCTGGCAAACATCTGGCAACGCTGTACGTTATCAACTGTGCTTGTGTGTCTTTGCTGTAGTTGGCATGACTGATTGTTGTTTGTGTTTGGCAAATTCCCTTAGCTGGCATAGGGGAAACACCTCTTAGGCTTATACGTCTACATGCCGATGGCCGCTAAGAAACACATTATTTAAGCGGGTAATTCCCACAGTTATTATTATCTGAGACATTCTAAATTTTAACTAATTTCATCTCCATTTTGAAATTAACTTAATTAAGCTTTATGTACTTGACAGACACGACGTCCCTTTCTGCTTTGAGCCTCTGTTTGTTGAGCTCCTTTGCACAAGAATTTTATCCATTAGCCAGCTTAACTTTTAGCCTATTTAATTGGGTAAATTTCGCACTGGTAATGAATTATAGCGCATGAAGAGCAATTCGTGTAAAATTAAGTAGGAAAAATGTTAATCTCTTAATTAAACTAATTTTAAAGAGGCGCGCATATTGATTATGGGCAGACCTGTATATATGAAATGAGTATATGATGTATCTACAAGTTCTCCTAGAGTCTTAAGTAACTTTTCGACCTACGTATACTCTATAAATCCTTTTTAAATATCCTTTTATCTTTTAACTAAGCACTGTATATCTTCTTGAACTACATATACATTTATCAATGAAAACATTATTCTATAGATGATGGAGCCTTTTCTTACGACTTTGCCACATGCGTCCAAATTAAAATAATTCACTTCTGAGTTAATTTGCCAATAATGAGTATTATAATATATATATATATATATATCGCATGGCTAGCAAACGTTTTTGCTGCTTAGTTTTATCAGTCGTCCTTGCAGTTGGGGCACAATTTGAAAACAAATCGAAAGACAATCTGAAAAAAAAAAGTTTTCCTGAACAGAGAAAATCTTCTACAAACCGGCAAGGAAAAAATAAAACTTTTAGTTAATTTGATCGAATTTCGCTGTACTCCTTCTCGCCTTGCATTAGCAAGTAAATCAATAAAGTGCGTTTTAAATGCCGCGCAGTTGCGAGCACTTAATGCTATTTTAACTGCCTGTTAACAACTTAATAGCTACCCTAATGCTGCACTCCCTCGATTTGCCGAAGACTCCCTTGCCCCACGCCACTTACTCCGCCCACCCCCACCCATGCGCCCAGTAGCCATTTAAACTATTTGCAACAAATGCCGGCGCCGGCGCCGACGCCGCGCTGTTGCCGCACAATTTGCACAAAGCCAAACGATTGTTATTGTTGTTGTTAATGTTGCAGCTGTGTGTGTGAGTCGAGTCCAATGCTGGGCTGTGTGTATATTCGCTAACTGGCCACAAGCATTGGAATCATTAAAAACTATTTGCTGAGCAAATGCCGCAGCACAAAAGCCGCAGCCACGGCCGCTGCCTCAGACTCAGACCCACAACCAGGACGAGAACTTGAATGGGAGCCAGCACTGGGATCCCGCACACTCCCAGCAGACCGCGAATAGTGCCAACAAAAATGAAAGAAACTGGAACAAAAACAGATACAGCTGCAATGTGGTTAAAAGCCAGCATAAGCTTAAATACCGAATAGTTGTGTTTCACAAATGGAAACCCCATAACAGAAAGAACCAAACAGAATTTTCGGCAGGAGAGACAACAATGTGAATAAATATTTTATTGCTATTATATTATACTAGACGGTCTATGGAAAAACTTCTGAAATCAGAGTTGGGAATTACAGCAGAAATGACACATGAAAAATAAACCATTCTACTTCCATATAATATACCGTGGTATTCATAATGCGAAGCGATAATGTTCTACAATGTACTGTACACTACACACCCGATGTACATCATACAATATACATACATACATAGAAGTAAAATATAAAATCAAGTTAGAGCGTTGCAGTCAGGCGCTCCCTACATCAACATTTTAGGAAATAACGAGAGCAATAGAATTGAGTTTGAGTTACTAGTTGCTAATTTAGTTTCCCATTTGCTTCAAAGTGCAGTGGCGGTGTTAGTAGGTTCGACGCGAGTCGATCATAGAGACCATGGTTGGAATCTTGGCGACGTCGGGTTGATTTGTTTTTTTTTTTTAATTTATATATTTATTTATTTATTTATTTATTTATTTATTTATTTATTTATTTATTTATTTATTTATTTATTTATTTATTTATTTATTTATTTATTTATTTATTTATTTATTTATTTATTTATTTATTTATTTATTTATTTATTTATTTATTTATTTATTTATTTATTTATTTATTTATTTATTTATTTATTTATTTATTTATTTATTTATTTATTTATTTATTTATTTATTTATTTATTTATTTATTTATTTATTTATTTATTTATTTATTTATTTATTTATTTATTTATTTATTTATTTATTTATTTATTTATTTATTTATTTATTTATTTATTTATTTATTTATTTATTTATTTATTTATTTATTTATTTATTTATTTATTTATTTATTTATTTATTTATTTATTTATTTATTTATTTATTTATTTATTTATTTATTTATTTATTTATTTATTTATTTATTTATTTATTTATTTATTTATTTATTTTTTTTTTTTTTTTTTTTTTTATTATTTATTTATTTATTTATTTATTTATTTATTTATTTTATTATTTATTTATTTATTTATTCATATATTACCTTTATTTATTGTAGAGGTGACGCCCTTTGACAAGGACATTGTGTGGGTTCGAGTCCATATGCTATGATTAGTTTATGGCTCCAAAGTTCAGGTTTTGTCTAGCTCTCTCGCTCTCACTCTAAATCCAATTTGCCCTACCTCATCTACCCAATTGCTCCGACCCTTTAGGAATGGCCAACTATACCAAGTGCCTCATTGACAACAATCACATAAAAACATTCACAGCCACTCACTCAAATGCACATTTGGCTGCCTAATTATCAAACTTGTCAACAGATTGCCGCACACAGCAGCCACAGTTGAGCCGGAGGCAGAAATGGCGCATAAAAACGTGACCAAGAACTAAAAGGGGCTTGCATCGTGCACATCGCATCGTTTCAGATAATATTACGGCCAACACAGACACGCCAAGCTGAGTCTGTGTGAGCGTATGCGTTTGTGTGCGTGGCTGTAGTATGTGTGAGCCAACAGCGTCAAGTGTCATTGACAACACGTCATTTTCTCAAGCACTCATTAATCTCAAAATGCTTGATCAAAATTGGCTCAAAGAGAAAGCTTTATAAGCCAGCTATGTAGCTTAGCTCAATCTCTTTCAACTATTAAATTAAACGAACTATTAAATTTGAAACTTTCATTTGAAAAGTTAATCTGGAAAGGCCTCACTTTATTATAAGCAAAAATCTGAATTCGAAAATATTGATATCAGTTTTTAATTTAATTTTATGTTTATTATATATTTCAGTTTAGACAAAGTTAAATTTGAAATTGAACTTAATAAAAGCTTTTATTTGTATTTATTCTTAAATATTCGTATCTATTATGAACTGTAAGCAACTAAAATTCGGGCTGACTAGCCACCCTTATAGCAGTTAGCTTTTTCGATCTCTATGCCGAAATAGACAGTTTGATAAAGTAAATAAATTTGACAAGTTGACAAGGCTAACGACATATTGAATTTCAGATTGGGTCGGCCCGCCTACCCACTCTCAAAGCCAAAATCTATCAAATCCATTTGCCATGTTTCATTTTGCATATATAATCGGCATCAAGGTTCAACTTGTATTTCTCTTTCCTTCTATCCTTCTTTTGCTCTCGTTGTATTTCCTTGGGCAAAATCTTTTGTTGACGAACTGCGAGAACAACTGAAAGGTAAAACCTGCGCAATATGTAAACATATCCATAGAGCTGATGCCCTTGTTGCTGCTACCTCTGCCACATCAGCCCGCGCACATCAGCATCAATTGAGTTAATTTTAAAAATGTATAAAATGTATATACATATATATATATATATATATATATATATATATATATATATATATATGCTATACAGATATTCATTTCATTCTTTTTTGAATGTCAATGTAAAACTTTTTGCTCTATTATATTTTGCACACAGGTTTTTTTTTCAATGTCAGTCAAAGTGCAAAATGGAATGGAATCGATGTATCTTTTTATGCCAACCTTTTTCACACAGCGCTGGGAAACGGAAAAACCAAATACGGCGGCAATCGTGGAAACATTTCGCTATTTATGCGAGTTAATTAACACGCTTTATTTAATTATTGAATGCTAATTGAGTGGGCAACTTTAACCAGCAATTGCTGAATACTTTGCGAAATTCCCTCACAAATTGCACTTGAAATTCTCGCTTTAAATTGTATTGATTGAGACTTGAATATTGCTCACATAATACACACACATTGCAAGCCATTGTTCAGCATCATTAACAAAATTCTGTCTGTCTTCGTTTGCTTTCAGGGCCACAAACCATGTCCTAGAGGCTCTGCCTTAGCCATGCAATCCAGTGCCATCTGTTACGAAAACTTGAATTTATGAAGCGAGTGACATAAATCACAAAATACGAAGACCAAAAGCAGCACAGCCACAGCTGCACTGAGAGGCAGACGGTGCCAGAGCCAGAAAGTAGCATGCAATTAGCAGCAACAACTGAGCCCCAACATGGATAAGAAGTCAAAGACGAAATCTAAAACGAAAAGCCTGAAGCCGAACAAGGAATCGAGCACACAGCTGGATGTGGATCTATGGGAGGTAAAAGCTTTAAACGGTTGAAGATGGAAGATGATAGAAGATGTAGAATGCGAGATGGTAGATGGAAGGTTACAGATGGAAGATGGAAAATGGAAAATGGAAGATGGAAGATTGAAGATTGAAGATTGAAGATTGAAGATTGAAGATTGAAGATGGATGATGGAAGATGGAAGATGGAAGATGGAAGATGGAAGATAGAAAATATAAGACAGAAGATGGAAGATAGAAGATGGAAGATGGAAAGTGGAAGATGGACAATGGAAGAAGGAAAATATAAGATGGGTGACAGAAGACGGGTCACAGAAGGTAGAAGATAGAAGATGGAAGATGCAAGAGGGAAGATGGAAGTTTAAGGATGGAAGATGGAAGATAGAACATGAGTGATAGAAGATGGGTCACAGAAGGTAGAAGATAGAAGATGGAAGATGCAAGACGGAAGATGGAAAATGGAAGATGGAAGATGGAAGATGGAAGATGGAAGATTGAAGATTGAAGATTGAAGATTGAAGATTGAAGATTGAAGATTGAAGATTGAAGATTGAAGATTGAAGATTGAAGATTGAAGATTGAAGATTGAAGATTGAAGATTGAAGATTGAAGATTGAAGATTGAAGATTGAAGATTGAAGATTGAAGATTGAAGATTGAAGATGGATGATGGAAGATGGAAGATGGAAGATAGAAAATATAAGACAGAAGATGGAAGATAGAAGATGGAAGATGGAAAGTGAAAGATGGACAATGGAAGAAGAAAAATATAAGATGGGTGACAGAAGACGGGTCACAGAAGGTAGAAGATAGAAGATGGAAGATGCAAGAGGGAAGATGGAAGTTTAAGGATGGAAGATGGAAGATAGAACATGGGTGATAGAAGATGGGTCATAGAAGATATAAGAACTACTTAGAAAAACGGTAGCAAAATAAAAATCCTTAGAAATCTAGAACGACGTTCGTTGGTAATCAAGTCGCTGTCATGGAGGGTTAACTAACGAGGCCAACATTCAATTGCTTGCAGCAAAATGAGGATCGTTTCACCAGCTGTGAATTCAATTTGGAGCGCGGTAAGCAGCACAAATTGCCTCACAGTGGCAAGGCAGCCACCGCAGCAGCAGCAACAACAGCAGCTGGAGTCGGAGCTGGAGGTGGAGCGGGAGGAGTAGCGGCAGCTGGCGGAGGCAATGTGGTGTGTCCTGGCAATGCGGCGGCACTAACACTGACACCCACGCCCTCGTCCAAGCAGGTGACAGCGCCGCAGCTAACCACGACACCCACAGCCATAAGCATTGCTGGCTGCGCCTCCGGCACGGCGCTGGTCACACTGGACGCAGATGTGGTGGCGATTGAGACAGGTGATCCGGAACGCGGCAACTGGACGGGACGCTTTGATTTTCTGCTCTCCCTGCTGGGCTACTCCGTAGGCCTTGGCAATGTCTGGCGCTTTCCCTATCTGTGCTACAACAATGGCGGAGGTAGGTGCCCTGCATAAATATCCTGCCCAAAATGTCCTGTGCTGAACATAATTTTACTTGCAGGCGCCTTTCTTATACCCTTTACAATCATGCTCATCATAGCGGGCCTGCCGCTCATGTTCATGGAACTCTCGTTTGGCCAATACGCTGCACTGGGCCCGGTGGCCATCTACCGCCGCTTCTGCCCACTCTTCCGCGGGCTGGGCACTGGCATGGTCATCGTGTCGGCCATTGTCATGCTGTACTACAACTTGATCATCGCCTGGACCATATTCTATATGTTCGCCTCGTTCCGCACCCAGCTACCTTGGCAGAACTGCGAGCCGGAGTGGAGCACGCAGCGTGAGTAAACAAACTTAAATTGAGTTGAGCCTGGCAGAGCTGTGCTCAAAGCAAACAATATTTGCTGGCAATAAATTAAGCAAACTGCAAGCTGTCAAAAGTGAAACTTCAGCCCGGCCGAAACTTTTGCTTGACCACGTTGAGGCAAACGTGGCCGTAATGCCTAAACGACGACGCCCATCAGCGCTAATGACCCAGTGGCAAATTGGCCTGGATATTTGATATAAGCAGCTAAGAACTCAGCTCATTGTTTTATCATTTTATTACAATTAAATTTGATTGGCATTCACTGCACCAGACGCAAATCGAGTAAAATAGTGATTCGATAACAGCTGGCTAACAATACTTAATCAGACTTATTAATCACGTATTGACTAGCTTTTAGTGATAACTTGACTATTGCTCGATTGAATAACTGACTAAAGCATACTGATAAAGCAGTTCGGTTGAAAGAGTTTCTCACTTGATCATTGAAAATGATGGGCATATGTAAGAACATCGATAACAATCGATATATCTGATGCAGTGAATGATAGTTTGACTGGGAAATGGATCTAGTAAATATGCATATACTCGAAGTCAGCGAGTCATATAATTTCTGCTTTTGGGTCACTAATTAGACTCTCTACTCTACTCTCTACTCTATTAGAAATTATGAGCATCGATAGCACATTGTAAACTTTTCCCTATCGATATCAATAGTTCGGCGT